>SNQJ01S0033922.1:0-13818 GCA_010110895.2 Picea sitchensis
CCATGTTTAGGCCTTATTGTAAGGGTTTGTAAGATTTAAATAAAGAAGAATGTATTGTAAAAGTAGATATTGAAGTGAATGTACTTCTTTGTGAACATAGTTTCTCTGTGAAAAGGCATGTATGTGTGTGACTATGATTTTGTAGAAGGTGTAAATGTTGTGATCTGGATATGTGCATTTGACCTAGTTTTGGGAGGAGGATATGGTGCTCAGTGTGCATATCTCATGTCTGGTGTGAAAATTGACTATGTGGCTTAGTGCACAGGAGAGAATGAATGTAATATTTGGAGAATAATAAAGAGGTGAAGCAGTTTGTGGACTTATCCCCACCCTGGGGTGAACCACTTATATCTAGAGTCTCATGGTTTTATTTATGCAATGTTATCTCTGTTATGTTTTGCTTAGTTCTTAGATTAGAATGTTTAATGGTTATGTATGTGTTTCTTAAATTCTTTGCTTATGTTAAAATGCTATATCTGATTCACAGTGCTAAGTGCTAAGTGCTTAAGGTGCATAATATTTTTTTGTTACTTTGCTAGATCTATCTTTGATTATGTTCTATGATGTTAATGAGGTTAATAAACTAATGCATGTTACTTCCTAAGAATTAACAAAATATTCTATGAAGTGTTATTATCACATATTTTTGTCCCATCTTGGTTACAGACACCTGCGTCCTGTAACCCCCCCTTCTTCTACCTCGGGTGAGACTTCGTCTGCTTCAGAGGTGTTTTTGAAAGGGCTAGTAGTTGGGGTTTTGTTGGTGCACTATTAAGCGTTGAACCCTGGGTCTTCCCCTATTCCAATAGTATCCCTCCTCATAGAATAACATGATCAAGATAAGTTCACTAAAGAAGAGGTTTCAGTACCAGAGGAAGATGAGGCTAAAGAAAAGAAAAAGAATGATATGGTAAAATCAAAGAGGATTATTGCAGACTCCATTAAGGACCATCTTACTCATCACATATCATCATTATCCACTCCAAAATAAATCATGGATGTCTTAAACCAATTGTTTGAAGGAAACAACATCAACCGAAGAATGACCTTGAGAACTCAGTTAAAGTATGTGAGGATGCATAATTTAGAAAACCATCCACTCTTACTTATCAAGAGTGAACCATATCAAGGAGCATATAGAATAAATTGGTGATATAGTGAAGGGATAATAAATGGTGATGACCACCTTGAATGGCCTCCCAAGGTCACACGATGCATTTATTCAAGGGATATTCTCAAGAAGGAACCTACGCAATTTCAGTAGACTATGAGAACATTACAACCAAGAAGAAGCAAGGATGAAAGAAAGAGAATAGAAGATGATAGATGAAGATCAAGCCCTAGCTTCCCACACTAGTAAAGGAAAGAGAAAGAAATAACCCTCCTCACCCAAGAAGTTTCAAGAAGGGCCAAAGAAACAACCCAAATATCATATGTTTTTGTTGTTGTAAAATGGGACACATTGATAGGAATTGTTCCCTCATTCAGAGACCAAGGGAAAAAAAAGGAGGTAAAAGGCATCATGTTCATACAATTGAAGATGATGAGCCACCCAAGAAGGTTGCAAAGGACGATGAATCAAGTGATGAGGAGTATGTTCTTATCTCATCCCTTACAGGAATTGTCACTCAAGGAAGTGAAATTTGGCTAGTGAACAGTGGTGCTTCCAAGAACATGACAGGTTATAAATACTCCTTGTATAACCTTACTCATAAGGATTCACTACACAATGTGAAATTGGGATATGACTATCAATATCCAATCAAAGTAGTAGGAGAATCCTCCTACAAGTTAGACTCAGGAAAGCCAATGAAGATGAAGGAAGTTATCTATGTTTCTAGGTTGAAGAAGAACCTTCTCTCGATTTAAGCATTGGATGAGAAGAGTTACAGAGTTTCATTTGTTGATGGAAAAGTTCTTATGTTTCCTAGAGGGAAGAATTTTGATGATGTTGTCGTGATTGGAGTTCGAGAGGGAGGAATCTACAAATTGAAAGGGTGATCAGATTCAACATTAATTCACACCACTATGAATCCTAGTGAATTATGGAATATGATATTTTCTCACCTACATTACAAAGCCCTACTGAGTGTGAGAAAGATGGTGATGGGAATACCAAAGATCCAAGAAAAAATAGATGACTTGTGCAAAGGTTGCACACAAGGCAAGAATATGAAGAACTCATTTCCCAATAGCAATAGAAGAGCCAAAAGAGTATTGTACATCGTACGCTTATATGTGTGTTGACTGATGTCAACAAATTCACTAAGAGGGTATGTATATTATGTGTATTTTATTGATTATTACTCGCGTAAAGCTCAGATCTATTTTTTGAAGGAAAATAATGAAGTGTTTGGAAAATTCAAATAATTTAAGGCACTCGTAGAAAACCTGATGAAGCGGATGATAAAGAACTTATGATAAGATAATGGAGGATAATTCACTTCATAGGAATTCAAAGAATATTTCAAGGAAGGTGGGATTAAGAGGGATATTTCTACTCCCTCCAATCCGCAACATAATGGAGTAGCATAAAGGAATAATCAGACAGTCATGGAAGCAATGAAGGATATGATCAAAAATCAAGATCTACCTATGCATCTTTAGGTAGAAGTAGAAAATACTGTTGTGTATGTGCAGAACATAAGTCCCCACAAAGTACTCGAAAACAAGACACCAAAGGAGATTATTTTAGGAGAGAAGATGGAATTCATCCATCTAAGGATATTTGGATGCCCCATATTTGTGCATGTCCCCAAGGAAAAAAGGACAAATTTGGATCCATCCGGAAAGAATGGAATATTTTTTGGTTACAATGATACATCGAAGGAATAAAGGATATATATTCTCGTTCACCGAAAAGTTGAGATTAGTCAAGATGTCACCTTCGATGAGAGTGAAACTTTCAACAAATCAAAATAGAACTACTAAAAAGAGGTTCATGAGGATGAGAATGAAGTTACTAGAGTTCCAGAGGCATAAGCAGTTGAACCAGAGAAAGTCAATAATGAGGATAATGACATGGTAGAACCTGAGAGGCCAAAAAAGATGCTTTATTGCAAGAGAAGACCAAATTGGGCACATGAGCTCATCATAGATGTAGAAATATATGGTGCCCCAGAAAATTATCTCAGGGAAAGTAAGAAGTGAAAACCGTATTCTAGCTATGTGGCATGTTTGTGTGATATCATGGATGCAAAACCATCCATTGCAGAAAAGAGGGTATGGAAGGATTCCATGGGGGAGGAATATCAATCCATAGTAAAGAATGATGTTTGGGATGTGGTCCCCATACCAAAGGAGAAATAAGTAGTAAGTTCAAAATCAATCTACAAGATGAAACATGCATTTGATGGAAGTATTAAAAAGTATAAGGCTAGATTTGTGGCTCGAGGATTCTCTCAAAAGGAGGTCATTGACTATGCGGAGACATTTTCTCTCGTGGCGAGATATAACTCTATGAGGACTATACTTTCATTGGCCACAGTAATGAAATGGAAGGTGCGTCAAATGGATGCGAAGATAGCCTTCTTGAATGGTAAAATAAAAGAGGAAGTATATGTGGAGAAACCACAAGGGTTTGAGGTACATGACAGGGAGACACATGTGTGCAGATTGAAGAAGGATTTATATGGATTAAAGCAGGCACCCAGAGCATGGTATGGCAGGATTGATAATTTTCTGATGAACTTAATATTTACAAAGAGAAGTGTAGATCCTAACCTTTACTTTAAAGTTGTGGATGATGGTCCGGTAATACTACTTCTATATGTGGATGACCTATTTCTAATAGGTGTGGAAAATATCATCTTAGAGTGTAAAAGAAAATTGGTTGTTGAGTTTGAGATGAAAGATCTCGAGATGATGCATTACTTTTTGGGTCTCAAGGTATGGTAGAGACAAGATGAGATATTTCTTAATCAAGGGAAGTATGCAGTGGAAATCTTGAGGAGGTTTGGGATGTTGGATTGCAAGGAAATGGCTACACCTATGGTATAAAATATGAATTTGATGCAGGATACGACTTTATAGACTATGGATGTTACTTTATATAGGAATATGGTGGGTTTGTTGATGTACTTGATGAACATGAGACCAGATATATGTTTTGTTGTGAAAACCCTGAGTCAGTATACGGAGCAACCTAGGAAGGTTCATTTGGTCGCAACAAAACATGTGATGAGGTACCTTAAGGGTACATTGGATTATGGTCTCAGGTATGTGAAAGACCATGATTTTGGGTTATATAGATATTCAAATTCAGATTGGATCGGTAGTATTCTTGATCAGAAGAGTATTTTGACATATTTCTTCAATCTAGGCTCTAGTATGGTTTCGTGGAGCAACAAGAAACAGTCATGTGTAACACTCAGTATGAATAAGGATGAATATGTGGAAACATGTGGATTGTGTAGAGAAGCAATGTGGCTTCAGAAGTTCTTTTCTGGTTTATTTTTTCTCAAACTGGAGGTGACCTGCATTTGGTGTGACAACCAGAGTTGCATGAAGTTGTTAGAGAATCTGGTGTTCCATGACAGGTCGAAGCACATCGAGATCAAATATCACTATATCATGGATATGGTGTATAGGGGAGTAGTTAGGCTCTAGTACGTGACTACTGAGGAGCAAGTTTCAGATGTCTTGACCAAGTCCTTGATGAGGATGAAGTTAGAGAACTTTAGGGAAAAGCTTGGCATGGTCCCTCTTCATAGGGAGTGACGAGGTATAGATGAATTGTAGGGTAGTGTATGTCCTGGGGACATGTTGTATCTATTTGAGAGCTACCCACAAGACTTGGATGCATTGGCTATGAAGTCGCATGGGTGCACATGATGAGGTACAGATGCATTGCGGGGTAATGGATGTCATGGTGACATATTGAATCTATTTGAGAGATACCCACAGGCCTTGGATGCATTTTCTGTTAACTCATGTTGTACTATGGATATCCGATGATGTGTATATTCATATGTTCAACATTCAATGGTCATGAGCTCATGTGGAAAAAAATAATACCTTCCTAGTTAAGAGGGAATGTTGATATTTTGATGCAACTACATAAGATATTATTTTGTATTTTTATTGGTCAAACCTCGAGAAGGTTATTTTAATATTATTGTATGAATTGACTCAAAATAAATTATTATTTTATTGATATTCTTATTGTAAAATTCATAACATCCCCTCTTAGGGTTGCGTCTTTTTGGGAGTCAATTATGTGTATAAATAGAAGTAGAGATTCTCTCATTTACACACACACAAAACTCAACTTCTCTTGTGTATTTGGAGTATAGCAAGGAAGGTATAGCACAGGAAGTATTGGTTTCCTGGTCTTTGGTACCTTGGTCTTGGTCTATTTGTTGAGAGCTATAACATGACATTGTACTGGTTGAAGAAATATATACTGAGGAATTGGTTGTTGGGTTTTCTACCTGTTGGTTTCTTTTTTGATTTATACCTTTAACATGATTGACCCAAGTTCAGGTCTACTGGGGGTCCAATAAAGCCTCTAAAACTACCGACCCTCCTGGTAAACCAGAAGGCAACGCAGTACACAAAGTGCACTGCGCAGTCTCACCCGAGATAGTTATATGGGTGGCTGCAACGCTCAGGTGCTTGCAGTCTAGGAATGAGTGGGAATCCGGCATTGTACTATGTGATCTTCAGTCAATTACTATATCATTCATTTATCTTAGTTATTCTTCCTTTCTTTATTCATGCATGTAAATCAATAGATATAACTAGTTCATCAAAAAATTCATCTAAGATCTAACCATTGACAAAAAAGATGATGTAGGAGCATCGTAAGCAAGCCAAAAAATAAAGCACAAAAGGCATAAGATAGCTAGAAATGCACCAATGCACCTTTTGAAAAGTGTTTTTGAATCTGAATGATAGAAGCATTAATGTAATAACTAGGGAGATGTATTTGCATTTATGTTTTGGATATTGTAAACATATCATGAGCGTTTCTCTCATATGTTGGATAGGGAGGCATTTATTTGTATTGAATATAAAGTAGATAGTTTTTAATTCTAATTAGATAGCTAGAGTTGTAGGAGGGAAGACTGGTAAAGAACACCCTCGCTTGTATTTTTGATATCATTCTGAATAATAGGAATATGAACAAGAGAGCAAAGAAGGAAATTCTGAGATGGTAAATTGTAAGAGAAGATAGCTTTCAGAACTTATGTACAAAAACCTTTGGATTAATATAAGGAAGATTTGATCCAAGTTCTATGTGTCGTGATGAATATTGTTTGTATCTTTTGAATGGTATGTTACAGTTAATTTACATTTCTCTGTCATGCATTTGTTTCAATGTTGTGTGCATGTTCATGGTTCCATGATGAATGTATGAAGTTCGGGAGAGAAAAAGTATGAGTTTCAATTGATTCTTTTCCTGAGAACTCATGCAAGGAGTGCAGTGCAGGGTCTGCATAGAGTGCGTTGACAGGGTTCTGAGTTTTACCTCAGAAATATCAGGAGAGAGAACATTGTTCTTATACCAGCAGAAGTGCGAACAAGGCACAAATTCATGCAAGGAGTGCGCAGGTTGAGGGAGGAATAAAAAATTTTCAATCCCACAAAGTGGTTGGAGAAATATTGTTGCGAGGAGCGGACAGAGTTAACATTGTGGATAACTAGAGGTTATCGCCGAGTCGTGCTAAGTATGCGCATAGGGATTCTTTGAATCCGGAAGCCAGTAAAGAAATATAATCTCAGGAAGGTTAGAGCCTTTGAATAGCTCAAAAGGAGGCGAATATCAAGGTCATGTGAAGCTCTAGGTACAGATGGGTTGACGTATGGGATAATATATGGAGAATCATTGAAACTGAAATGAACAGTGGAGAACTTCAAGGTAGAAGTCCCGATTCACTAAGAGCCATCTGATCAAGCAAAGATGCAAGGGAGATAACGATGGGAGTCACCCAACGTATGAAAGCTTAGGAGTGATAGAGATCATTGATCGAGGTTGGATCTGAACCGTTGGTTCATTTTGCGATTTTGGGGATCACAAGTCGAGAGGATAGGACGTGACGTTGGTTTCCAAATCCCCGAAATGCTAAAACAGGGGAGCCTTCAGGACTGTTAGATCTTGTTCTTTGGGGACTGTTGATTTCGATCAGGCAGATTTCAGGTTTTGGAAACCGGCGATTCATGGAGGAAGATTTCCCCATACCCTTGACGAGAGATCACTGACATAATCATGGTCGTCCATTTTCCTCAAGAGTAAGTGGTAGGAGATCCAAGTGTTCGTGGAATTGGACACTGAAAGATTCGTGAGGGAGAGAAGAGAGAAACCCCAAAATGTGAATCCACGAAACCATCAGAACGGTTGAAGAGGGGGACACGTAGGTTGTCAATCCAGCATGGTCGTGGGTTTCAAAGTTTTTGGCATAAAGGAAACGGAGGTGAAGACTTCCCCAAAGTCCCGAAAGGTGAATCGTCGATTCATAGGGAGAAATCTGTACCACCATATCTGGGCGCGTCGAGAGCCATCTATCTAGGTTAGATAGACTTCGGGGATTCGAAGTCAGGCATTTGAAAAAGAAATCGGGAGCACTATTCACCGATTTCTCGAAGTGTGAAAGAAGAAACACCTAGGAGCTGGGACCCAGTTCCTATTGGAAGGTCGTGTGGAGTGTATAGGGGTGAGGTATAGCCTTTTCTCGGCCCTAATCACGTTTCAGGGTTTCAAGGGTAGAGGTGTTGATTCTCTTCACCTCAACATCCCCGAAATTGCAAAGTGCTGATAGATTTGACACGTGGTCATATCACCAAGGTCGTGTGGGAAGGAAACCTTCACACCTAGCGCCAATTTGTGTAGGTGGGATTTTGGATAAAGGACCTGTGGTCACATTTTAATAGGAGGTCTTGACATTAGACCTGAGGAACCATTTCAGTTCAGGGAAGTGAAAGATCCAAAGATTAGGAGGTCAGCGGGCCCTGCCGAGGTGGGGTGTGCGTCAAGTGGTATTAGAGCCATTGCAATATTTGTTTCTGTAGGTGAGAGAAGACAGTGTGATCAGAATTCTATGTGGGACAAATTTAAACAATGCCACTAAGAAGGAGAGAAAGAGATATTCCTGATCCAGCCATGGAAAGGGAGATGAGAGAGCTACGAGCTCGACTAGATGCTATGGATACAACACAAAAATGGATAGCTGATGCTGGAGACGCCAGTGAGGCTGAAAGTGAAAATGAATCCAAAGCCGGAGAAGAAGAAGTTGCAATCGAAGATGCTACATAGGAACACCTATTTAGAGAAGTTGCAAGGATAGGTTCCAGAGAAAAAATGGACATTCCAATGTACGAAGGCGAAGGCAACTTAGATGTTGAGGAGATTCTAGATTGGTTTAGAGCTCTAAACAAATAGTTCGACTATGAGGATGTCGAAGAGGATAAGAAAGTTAATCACACAGTCACTAGACTAAAAGGACATGCAACACTATGGTGGGATGAACTACAGGCTGATAGGAATTGCAAAGGTAAACAAAGAATCAAAAGATGGGATGGGATGGTCTCAAAGATGAAAGATAAGTTTATACCCAGAGATTAACAAATCAATATGTTTCAAAGAATGCATAATTTGAGATAGAAAGGGATGACAGTGAAGGAATACACTAAAGAGTTCTACAGGATAAACATTAGAGCTGGTCATCATGAGAGTGATGATGAAAAGGTCACCAGATACATGAATGGTCTGAGATATGACATTCAGGATGAGATGAGCATGGTAACAATCAGGAATGTAGAGGAGACTTATCATATTTATTTGAAGGTAGAAGAAAATTTGACTCGTAAGAATGGTCAGAGAGGTTGAGGTAGAACTCAGAGCAGAGGCGAAGTGGTTGTCTAGGACAGGACACAGAAACCCAAGGATGAAGGAAAGAAAACCCATACTCAACCGGAAAGGGGAGGAAGTTCCCAAGGAAGGCAATACACTGATAGGGATGTGTTTCCTCGAGCAAGAGGAAGAGGAAGAGGTCGAGGGGGTGAAGTAAAGTGTTTTGTCTATGGAAAGATAGGAAATACATCTTGGGAATTCCTATATAGAAAGAGAGATGGAGGCGAAGCTCACATTTCAAAAGTGCAAGGGAGAAATGTTGAGGCAGAAGATGCAGAAGGTGGAAGATCCTTAATGATGGGAAAGATTCTTTTAAATCCAGAGAAAGAGGTGGATAATCTAGTCCAGAGGAACAATTTGATTAGAACTTCTTGCAAGACCAAGGATAGGGTATGCAAGGTAATAGTGGGCAGTGGAAGCATGGATAATTTAGTATCCACAGAGATGGTGGAGAAGTTGGAATTGGAAATAGTTGCACATCCAAGCCCATACAAAGTTTCATGGCTACAAAAAGGACATCAGGTAACTATCACTAAACAATGTTTAGTTGAATTTAAGATAGGGAGATATAAGGATGAGATTCTATGTGATGTTATTCCCATGGATGTTTGTCATCTTTTGTTGGGAAGACCATGGAAATATGACATAAATGTTGTTCATGATGGGTGAAAGAACACATGCACCTTGCAGAAGAATAGTAGGATGCATATGTTGCTGCCAATTGAAGATAAGAAGGTGAAAACAAAGGCGAGAAATACTATACTTCTCATGACTGGGAAGGAGCTTCTTGAAGAAGTCAAGAAATATGAAGAAATGGAGTTTTCCATGGTGAGAAAACCTAGAGTCATCTTAACCAGTACCAAGATAGATGATCTACCTGGAGAAATTCAAGAACTGTTGGAGGAGTTCACTGATATAGTGGTGGACGGATTACCCTATTCGTTGTCACCCATCAAGAGCATAAGTCATCACATTGACCTTATACCTGGGGTGAGTTTACCAAACAAAGCAGCGTACAGATTTACGCCATGAGAGAGTGAAGAATTCATAAGGCAAGTCCAAGATTTCATGGACAAAGGGTTGGTTAGAGAAAGCTTGAGTCCATGCACTGTACCTATAGTGCTAAGTCCAAAGAAGGATGGTGGCTGGAGAATGTGTACAGACTCAAGGGCCATAAACAAAATCACCATCAGGTATAGATTTTCTTTACCTAGGATGGATGACTTGATGGATTACTTGAGTGGAGCAATTTGTTTTTCAAAAATTGATTTGAAGAGTGGATATCACCAAATTAGAATGAGGGAAGGTGATGAGTGGAAGACAACGTTCAAGACGAATGAAGGCCTGTATGAATGGCTTGTCATGCCATTTGGCTTGATGAATGTGCCCAGTACTTTTAAGAGGTTGATGAACGAAGTATTAAGATATTTCATTGGTAAGTTTGTAATTCTGTATATTGATGATATACTAATCTTCAGTAAGATTGAGGAAGAACATATGAAGCATTTAATTGTAGTAATGAGGAGTTTGCAGCAAGAGAATTTGTTGATAAATCCGAAGAAATTGTCTTTCATGAAGATAAAACTCATTTATTTGGGATTCGTAATCTCTATGAATGAGTTAAAAATGGATCCAGAAAAAGTAAGACCGATCAAAGATTGACCATCACCGAAGAGTATCTTTGAAATCAGAAGCTTCCATGGACTTGCAAGTTTTTACAGGAAGTTCATTAGAAATTTCAACGGGATATGTGCACCAATGATGGACACAGTCAAGAAAAGACACAAATATTTTCATTGGACAAAAGAGGCAGAGAAAAGGTTCAAGTTGCTAAAAATTAAGATAACTAAACAACCAGTTTTGGTTCTACCAGATTTCAGCAAAACATTTCAAGTTAAGTGTGACACAAGTGGATTTGCGATTGGGTTAGTTTTGAGTCAAGACAATAGAACCATTGCATACTTCAGTGAGAAGTTGAACAAAACCAAAATTAAATACTCCACGTATGATAAGGAATTTTATGCAGTCATACAAGCATTGAGGAAGTGGAGGCATTACTTGGTGCCAAAGGAGTTTGTCTTGTATAGAGATAACCATGCTTTGCAATTCATAACTCGACAAGAGAAACTGAAACAGAAGCACAAAAAATTGGTTGAATATATGCAGAATTTTACTTTTGTTATAAAACACATTTTTGGAACTGCTAACAAAGTCGTTGATGCCTTGAGCAGGAAATGTTTGATTCTGTAGGAATTCAGAGTGAAGACCTTAGGTTTTGACAACCTCAAGGAGATGTACAGAGATGATGCGGATTTTAAGGAAGCCTATGAAGCATGTGAGAATCTAGTTCTCAGAGGTAGAAGCCAATGGACTAAATACTTGATTCAAGATGGACTACTATTCAGGGGAAACCAATTGTGTATATCGAAATGCTCTATGAGAGAGAACCTCTTGAAGGAAAAACATAGTGGAGGATTGGCTGGACATTTCGGCCATGAAAATAATTTTGCACAGCTAAATGGCTCATACTATTGGCTAGGGATGAGAATAGATGTCAAGAAATTTGTAAACAGGTGCAATATTTGCCAGCATGCGAAAGGGAAAAGACAGAATACAAGGTTGTATCAACCACTGCCAATACTAGAAAGGCCATGGGACGCGATAAGAATGGACTTTTTGTTAGGACTGTCAAGGACACAAAGAGGTTGTGATTCCATATTCGTGGTAGTTGACAGATTTTCTAAGATGTCACATTCCATACCATGTTAGAAAACCATTGACGCAACACATGTTGCCAATCTGTTTTTTAAGGAGATTATCAGACTTCATGGTTTACCCAAGAGTATTGTATCGGATAGGGATACCAAATTTGTTGGTCATTTCTGAAGGACCCTATGGAAAAAGATGGGGACTAATTTATCTTTTATCTCATCATATCATCCTCAGACGGATGGACAGACTGAGGCAGTGAATCGAACTTTGGGATATCTTTTAAGGAGTTTAGTGGATGAACACCACAACCAATGGGATCAGATTCTTCCAGAAGCCGAATTTTCATATAACAACTCACCCAACAGGAGTACAGGACAAAGACCATTCCAGATAATGTATGGAATTCAGCCAAGGGGATTCTCTGAGTTGAAATACTTAGAGCAGAATGAATTCAGGAGTGCTAGCACAGAGGATTTTGCAGCAGAAATGGAGGAGCTCCACAGTGAAATCAGAAAGCGATTGGAAAATTCCAATCAGGAATACAAGCACAAAGAAGATCAACACAGGAGATAACTTCAGTTTGAAGTAGTTGATTTGGTTCTAGCGCATCTTAGAAAAGAAAGGTTCCCAAGAGGAACATATAATAAACCGAAGATGAAGAAAATTCGGCCATGTAAGATCTTAAGAAAATTTGAGGCCAATGCTTATGAGATAGAATTGCCAGATGATGTGGGCATCTCGCCCATATTCAACGTAGAAGATCTGTATCCTTATAGGGCAGTTGAAATAGATAAATTGGAGGATCAAAAGGAAGTCCAATGGGTTAAGTAAATGCATGTAGCTGAAAATCCATAGATGGAAAAGATTATTTATCAAAGGATTGGTAAGAAGGCCTGGAGGAAAACATATTTTGAATACCTGGTGAAATGGAAGGGACACCCAATTGAATATGCCAGTTGGGAAAGTGAAGGAGACATCCAGAAACATGGACAGATGGTGTAGGAACTCATGAACATGAGTTCATGAAATTTTCCAGCCAAGTGAGTATGATGCAGGAGCATCGTAAGCAAGCCAACAAAGAAAGCGCAAAAGGCAGAAGATAGCTAGAAATGCACCAGTGCACCTTTTGAAAAGTATTTTTGAATCTGAATGATAGAAGCATTAATGTAATAACTATAGGGATGTATTTGCATTTATGTTTTGGATATTGTAAACGTATCATGAGATTTGCTCTCATCTGTCGGATAAGGAGGCATTTGTTTGTATTGAATGTAAAGTAGATAGTTTTTAATTCTGATTAGATAGCTAGAGATGTAGGAGGGAAGACTGGTAAATAACACCCTCACTTGTATTTTTGATATCATTCTGAATAATATGAGTAAGAACAAGAGAGCAGAGAAGGAAATCCTGAGATGGTAAATTGTAAGAGAAGATAGGTTTCAAAACTTATGTATAGAAACCTTTGGATTAATATAAGGAAGCTTTGATCCAAGTTCTATGTGCCGTGATGAATATTGTTTGTATCTTTTGAATGGTATGTTACATTTAATTTAAATTTCTCTGTCATGCATTTGTTTCAATGTTGTGTGCATGTTCATGGTTCTATGATGAATGTATGAAGTCTGTGAGATCATAATTATGAGTTTCAATTGCTTATCTTCCTAAGAACTCCTGCAAAGAGTGCAGTGGAGGGTCTGCATAGAGTGCGTCGACAGGGTTTTGAGTTTTAAATCAGAAAGCTCAGGAGAGAGAACGTTGTTATTATACCAACAGAAGTGTGAATGAGGCACAAAGTCATGCAAGGAGTGTGCATGCTGAGGGAGGAATCAAAATTCTTCAATCCCACATAGTGGTTGGAGAAATATTGTTGCAAGGAGTGCACAGAGTTAACATCGTGGATAACTGGAGGTTATCGTCGAGTCATGCTAAGTATTGTTGAGTTTTAGTACCTGAGGAGGTGTTCCCCATGTGTTTTCCCTCCTTAGCACATGTGGGAAAGTCATTTGGCACTTTGTCCTAGTACTTTATGTCTATTTGTACTTTGACTTTGGTTAAAGTGCATAATGTCACTTTTGGCAAAAGTGAACATTAAATTACCTTTTTGGTGATTTGGAGGGGACATAAGTTGACTTAGGGAATTAACCCAAAAGTGGGTTTTGAGATTACATTTATGAGGAGTGATCTCAACCTTTGATTTGGGATGATCTCATCCATCCAAATCTAGGTTTCCCTATTCTTGCCTAAAGAGGGGCAAA
>SNQJ01S0033922.1:13828-27025 GCA_010110895.2 Picea sitchensis
TTATTTGGAAGCATGTATGTATTTTTCCTAACATAAAAACTACTTGCAAGAGCACCCAAACAGAGATAACAACCATAACCAATCAGCAAAACAAAAACTACAGTTGGTTGTTATAAAACAACAGAAATTAAAAGTTATGACAGCAGAAAACTTAGAGTCTTAGCTTGGTCAAAGACAGACCAAGAAGACAGCTGATAGGACCTGGAAATTTCTACAAGTATGTGCATAGGGATTCTTTGAATCTAGAACCAGTAAAGAAATCTAAGATTGGGAAGTTTAGAGCCTTTGAATAGCTCAAAGGGAGGTGAATATCAAATTCATGCGAAGCTCTAAGTACAGACGGGTTGACATCTGGGATAATGTCTGGAGGATCATTGAAACTCGAATGAACGATGGATAACTTCGAGGCAGAATTCCTCATTCAACGAGAGCCATCTAATCAAGCAAAGTTGTGAGGGAGATAACGGTGGGAGTCACCCAGTGTATGAAATCTCAGGAGTGATAGTGACCATTGATCGAGGTTAGATCTGAACTGTTGGTTCATTTCGATATTTCAGGGATCACAAGTCAAGAGGAAAGGACGCAATGTTGGTTTCCAAATCCTCGAAACGTGAAAAACCAGGGAGCCTTCAGGACCGTTAGATATCGTGCTTTGGAGACCATTGATTTCAGCTAGGCAGATTTTGGATTTTGGAAACTGATGATTCATGGAGGAATATTTCCCCAGACCCTTGACAGGAGATTTCCAATATATTCGTGGCCATCCATTTTCCTCAAGAGAAGGTGGCAGGAGATATGAGTGTTCATGGAATTGGACACCGAAATATTCACGAGGGGAAGAAGAGAGAAACCCCGAAATGTGAATCCATGAAACCATCAGAGTCGTTGAAGAGCGGGACACGTGGGTCGTCGATCCAGCGTTGTCGTGGGTTTCAGAGTTTTCAGCATCGGGGAAACGGAGGTGAAGACTTCCCCAAAGTACCTAAAGGAGAATCATTGATTCGCATGGAGAGATCTGTACCGTCAGATCTGGGTGTGTCGAGAGCCGTCGATCTGGGTCAGATAGACTTCGGGGATTCAGAGTCAGGGATTTGCAAAGGAAATCGGGAGCCCTGTTCGTCAATTTCCTGAAGTGTGAAAGCTGAAACACCTGGGAGCTAGGACCCAGTTCCTATTGGAAGGTCATGTGGAGTGCATAGGGGCGAGGGCTAGCCTTTTCTAGGCCCTAATCAGGTTTCAGGGTTTCAAGGGTAGAGGTGTTGAGTCGCTTCACGTCAATATCCCTAAAATTACAAATTGTTGATAGATTTGGCATGCAGTCATATCACCGTGGTCGTGTGGGAAGGAAACCTTCACACCTAGCTGCAATTTTTGTAGGCAGGGTTTTGGATAAAGGAACTATGGTCACATTTTAATTGGAGGTCTCGACAGTAGACCTGAAGAACCGTTTTGGTTCAGGGAAGCGAAAGATCTCGAGACCGGGAAGTCAGCGGGCCCTGTTGAGGTGGGGTCTATGTCAAAAGACATAAACAATAAGAATTCCACATAACACATGATTTACCATGGTTCATCCCCTCCTGGTATACGTCCACAAAGATTTGGCTCTTAAGATCTTTTATTATGGTTATGTCAGATATGGCACCATGCACACTACAAATTCACTCATATATTCACAAAATAACCTCCACGACCTTTATGAGGTTGACTAGATCGCACCAGGCTCCTCAACCTGCAAGCTAATTGTCAAGGTCTAGTCACTTCTCTCTCCCACAGCTCAACAACTTACAAAAAGGGTATTGAATTATAGTTGTGTTATAGACCTGTTACTCTATATCACGCGAGTAACTCATAACAACCATAAACAAACATAGCACCCTCCCTCCTAGGTGTCTATTTATATCTATTTTTGGTTCGTCAGTCATGGCATTCTTTTACCAAAACCCTAACCTAGTTAAGTCTTCTTGCATGTTGGTATTGCATGTTTTTCTCCTCTGCATGTGCATTTTCATCCACTTCTTTTCCTGCCAGTTGTATTTCTTTCCCTTCTTCTTGCATGCATGCCTCACATGCCTTTATGCCAACTGTCTTTCTTCCACGTCATGCCTTTTCCCCAAAATGGGTCTGTGTCCAATAAGCCCCCAATACTAACATCGTGACTCATCCCAAGTCACTTCCTGAATTATGAAAATGTCATTGCTTGCCTCCTTCTAATACTTCCTACTGTAGTGCATCATACATTTTCGTTATCCACTGACACTGTTTTTGAGCCTGACTACTCTTTTCGACCATAGCAGTGACCACAAATTCTATAATAAGAGACTGTATCATCTCTCCTCCCTAGGATCTGATCTACTCAATGCTCTTCTTAGCTGCATCGCTCTCCATGACTAGCTACTCCGCCTTTTCTTGCAAGGGCTCCAGCAATGCCTATCTTGTTGTCTTCTATGCTTATAGCACTTTCTCTTCCAACTACATGGCCTTAATATCGGTGGGCGCTACTTTGATCTTCTCTGGTAGTGTCATTGTTTTCTGTCATTGCTTCACCTCCACCATTGTTGCATGGAGTTTATTTTCCTTCTCTTGGATTTACTGGAGGCTTCCATCCTCTAGTAGGTGAGTCCAGAGCTATGTGCTCTTCTCTAACAACTCAGTGACCATCTGTATGCTTTGGTTGATGTCCTCTGCAACTGTTTTTTCCTTCTTTTATTGTTGTGGTCTAACTTCTGGGGGAGTAGTGGGTGTGACACACTCCTCCAACTCTTGAATTTCCTCCTTACATTTTTGGATAGTTTTCTCTATCCTGTGAAGTTTCTCTTCCGACGTCCCTGCCTCCTTATTTGTTCTTTCAGGAGTTTCTTGAAACAAACCATGATTCTGATTCTCCATTTCCTCCACTCTTTGTTTTTCCCGTTATTTCTTTTGTTCTTCTAGGTTAAGGGCTCCCTTCATCGAGATATTCTTTGTCTAGTCTACCTGTAGGTTTGTCGCGTCTGCTCTTTCTCTGGATTGAATCTCTTGCGCAATGCATAATTGAAGTTTATACAACAGATTTGTTGGAATCTTGTCCAATGCCACGTCCAATGTATCGATGTATTTTAGAGGCTTCTGCATTATTTATTCATCAATGAACATAATTTACGATGTGATGATGAAATTGGCGCTCACCTGCGCTACAAATTGCAGTGTCTGAGGTACTGACACTCCTTCCTTCACCTAGATAGGTGTTTATTTTGGTGCCTGTGTTGTCCCGATCCTTAATTTCTCTAGCATAGCTTTGACTTCTTGCACTTGGTCTACAATGGAAGCCCTGTGCTTCTTCGCATTATCCCACACCTCATCTAGTCTCTCCTCAACTGCTGTCATGACTAACTCCACATCATCTGGGATTAGTGATATATGGCTATGTGGCTTGTGGGCCTTTGCCTTCTTTCGTCCACCAATGGTGTGCTCCCCTAGCCACTTCTCCTAGGTGGTTGATGGCTCAAGACTAGTGGGCCTCTAGGTATCTCCTCCTGCAGTGGTTTTCCATGTTTCTCTGGCCTCAGGAATATCCTGGGTTCCTATCCCTTGTTCTTCCTCCTCAGGGATCTCCTATGTCCCTGTCCATTGTTCTTCCTCCTTAGGGATTTCCTATGTCCCTACACTTGTTTCTTTCGCGTTCACTTCTTCCATTGAGTGTATTTGTGGGTTTTCTTCATGCGGTGGACCCTGTGTAGAGACCCTTGTTGGTCTATTCTATGTTTGCGGTTTATTCTTGGCTGGGGTGCTTCCCCCCTATTGGCCTTTGGCACTTCTCTTTTAGTTCCAGACCCATTGGTGCCTATTTGTGCGCTGGGGTTGGTATTTCCTGCATATGAGTTTGCGATATTGGTACCGTGGTTGGAATATCTAGTACCTTCCATTCTTCGGACCACTCCTGGACCTTGTTGAGAACTCAACACACCCTAAAAATCCTTTATCAACTTTTTTACTTTTTTGGGTACCACTTGATCTTCTGCACTATCTGATTCGATTTCATTTTGAGAAATGTTTTGTCTTTGATTATTTTCATGAATCTCATCACCTATTCATTATTTCTTGAACTTGTGAAACCCCATGACTAAAAATACCTTAACACCTGAATAAAGAATCGACAACCAAACACTTCATCCAACGTGCTCAGGATCAACATCGGAAGGAATTCAAAGAAGAAAAAGGAACCACTTGGAAAACCATAGTCGTTGAGCACCGATCTCCATCGACATCAGCAGAAGGAAGTTTTGTTTTGCGTTAAGTTTTTCACAAAAATATATCGCTGATAGATGATTCCCCTTCAACATCGGTATAGGAGGAGGAGGAAAGACGTTAATGAAGAACTAAAAGATATCACTGATAGCCAATGCCCGACGTGATTTATCGGAATCAAGGAAAACCCAGAAGGATCACACCAAAAAATTTGACCATGATAAAATTTATCCCCGAATCATTTTGGGCATCGAGAATTTTTCAAGAGAGTTGATCGTAAAGCACTTTGATAGGTTTTTCGTCGATCCCCATTCTTGGACACTTTTTCGACATCGATAAGATAATTTTTTTTTTGGAATGAATAAATTAAGGAAAGTCTCGACTCTGATTAATACAAGAGAATTAAGTCATTGACCTCCAATGCCACGTGTCTTTACCAAGTAAGAGGGTCTTACAGTTTAGTTCTATCCTGAGTCATTCTTGGTTCCCTAGGTCTAAGTCACACCTCTGAGTCAGTATTTCCATGTCAGCATTGTACGGTAAGATCAATTGGCATCTGATCATTTTGTAGGAGGATTTCAACGAAAACATTCATAGCACAACCCTGATCCCCGATCCACCCATGAAAAGAGTGACACAATGGGACATTTTAGCATTAGATACGATCAAATTTTGAGAATTTAAGGATCTAATTAATACCCGATCCTGTATTAGTTTCTAACTCATGTGCCAATCAACACAACCTTTTAAAATCACCGATATACCACATCACCACCGGTCCTTTTTCCATCAACCCATGATGAATTTAAGTTCTAGATATTTGGCGATAGATTTATTGAATTACCACTCATAAACCAAATTGAATGGCTGATGCGACACGATAAGATATTTCCTGTTTAAAATATCTTGTACCATTTTGAACAAATTCATTCCGCGTGCAAGAGAATTCCAGAGCGTCCAAAGGAGCTAGATGATCAACTCGAAGGTTGTATCGACCCCATGATTATCAGAATAACTAGGTTTTAACAAGCTTTAGAGGTATGTATTTAAGTCTGTAAATTCACTGGCTATGATTTATATGTGTTTTTCCGGTTTTTACATAGTCTCTGAAATTTTTCTTAAGTTGCAAGAACAATGCCATCGAGAAAGGAAACCACTAGATGCTCGCCAAGAGCACCAAAGATAAAAGAACCATAGATAGGTGAAGGTTCTTCTCCAGTGATCACGAGGCAATTGGAGTACGTCACTAGGCCGGAGCCTATCGTCAAGACAAAAACGAAGAAATTTTGCATCCAGCCTCTAGCCTTTGGTGATACAGAGGCAAGCATTGGGTCCAAGATGGTGTTCCCACAATGGGGAGAGATCTTTAACATGATCAACCGAGAATAATACCCAGAATATGTCCCACGCAGTGATCCATACATGGAGCACTCGATGACCAAGTGTTCCCAAACATCTGACGCTCGTATCTACACATGGTGGCAAGAAGAACCCCCATTTTTCCCTACATAGAGGTCCTGAAGTGGCTTATCGACCACACAGACACACATAAATTTTTAATCAATGATGACAATGGTGGGTGTGTCAGAGTTTTCCTCTCGGTAGAAGTTAAAAAATATTACAACATTAGAGACCCAGAGGAGCGACTAAACACATACTTCGTAGTAAATTTTTACAAACGCCATGGTACCAACCAGGTGATGGCCTCATGGTGGAGGGAGGACAAGAAGTTTACCAACCAGAACACTGGGTAGTATGGGACAGTTAACTTAAGGTAGCTATACGTCTATTTGATAGCTCTCATGTGTCGTTTGTACGGAGAGAAAGATTGCTCCAGGTTTTCGGAAGCATGGATGCCTTTGGCATACACAGTTGTGATCATCGAGTTTAGCTTTAACTGGGGAGAAATAATATCCAAGCAACTAAGCACCTGTGTGCAACAAGCTCAGACGCTGAAGGAAGGGGAAGCACCAGCTTTTTACATGGCTTCATACCTACTCAATGTTATGTGCACCAGGAATGTCTTCACTCGCATAAATTTGAGTTGGCATGTTGAAGAGATCCCAATCCATGTCTACTTCAACATGCTATGGGAATTAGGTATAAGAAATATTACTCCCTTATCTGCGATGAATTCATCGCCCAAATTTATTTTATTCTTTTTAAGAAGGAATGCCCAAGGCTATCGGTGATAACCAATAAAATGATATCCAAGGTAGGCCATTGGTATTTGGATGAGTGCGCCACCTACATCATGGTGTTCAGGGCCACTAGAGCACCACATCTCCTACCATATCATGTCCCAGAATAGATTATCATAGGAGAAGTAATTTATGATACCATATTGCAAGTTTACAAAGCCACCCTAGTCAAAGACAAGAAACGAGCTTTCATACATGTTGAGGGGTCCTAAATCCATTTAACTCAACAATAGGAACCAAACCCACCACCAAGGCCCAATTAGAGTCTGCAATGTTTAATGGTGGAATGTTTCCCCAGATCTTGCAATCCATCTAATTAATCGATGGGCTTTATGTAGTGATTGACAGGATGTCTTCTTGTGAAAGCTCGTACTTTAGTTCGAACGTTCTCTTTTTGTATTTTCTCTTATAGGTGGGACTGATACAATATAAATGCTCATATAAACCAGCTGGGTAACAAAGGGGAAAGGGATTAACTACTGAATAAGGTTGAGATCTGGATAATCCTTATACTCAAGCATGCAGACAATGATTCTTACACCTAAAACAAGCCTAGTACTAATACATTAACCTGCTGGTGTTCCAATTATTGAATGAGATGTGATTATCAAAATAAAACATACATGCAATAAACGATGGCAAGAAAAATAGTTTCCTTAACTCTAATCATCAATCACATATCAACACAATGATTTAATCTTCATCATTAGAGACAAGAACTATAAAAATATTGAATTAGATAACTTATCAACATATTCAGAGCCTCTTACTCATTACAACATCCATTCATGAGATAAAATCATAAATAATTCTTCTTCAGATCCAATCACACACGATTTTGATGAAAAACAAATTTTTTTGTCTATGGTCCTAAACATGGCTTCTCAATTAAGGTAGCTCCGAAATAGTTCTTTACCATCCAAAAATGAGGGTATTTTCAATAACCATTGAATTCCTCTAACAGGTCGATCCTCCTATTTATAACATATCATTAACTAAAAATAACTATCAAAAGTGTAAGATAAGTAAAACAAAACATCGCCACATGGTGCTTTCATCATTCAGTATTCTAAGAGTCATAAAATGGTTTCACTTGAGTGGATGACTCTTCTCGAAATCCGACCATTGGATGAAGAGATCCTCGCATGTGTTGGCATACAGGAATCTATGTTGGTCATTTAGGGCCGAAAGGATATCCTATATCTCTACTACCCATGCCTGATATTTGACTATTATGGTACTTAACCGCTACAACACAGTCTGAGCCTTGATCGAGTGTTCCATGAACTTCTGCAATTGATATGGCACCATGTTCGCCACCTTTTCTGTCTCTTCTGCACACGATGAGTCTTGTTCGACATGTAATCTGACTATGTGATGCAAGTCGACAAAGTCATTGGGTGTGCCAAATTCTGGGAGGCCGATGTCTCTCATCACCCGGTTGATATTGGTCGAACTCTTTTCACACTCGACCCATTTCTCTTGAATTTCCTAATGAGGTTCTTGGGCCATTTTCACCCAATATTTGGTTGAATTCTTTATGCGATCGATTTTTCTATCCCTTAGTCCTTGAATGTCGTGCTATTCGGTGTCTCAACCCTGTTAAATGGCATTGATGTAATCAATCCTTTCCACTGCTTAGTGTGTTTTTTCATACCATATTACCATGTCTTTACACATCACCAGTTCCATGAGGGTGTCTTCCTGGAAATTGGTTATTCCTGCAGTGAAAAGGTTTTGCTCATTTGTGAATTTACTGTAAGACTCTTGGAATTCGCTTCTCAAGAACACCATGGCCTGTGTGGAGTCCTGATAATATTTCTCCAAATGGCGTAGATGTTCCAACTCCTTCAACGCAGCAGCCAAATCCTCTATCCAGGGTGACATTTGTGATTTCTATCCCTGTGCCGATAATCTTGGATGTCTTGGCATGCTCCGTGCTAATCAATTTTTCCTCAATGGTGATGAGGATGGAGCTATCCAGAGTAAGCCTCCTCTTCTTGGTGGTTCTATTCATGATGTCTTTCCTCTTCCATTCATATGATATGGCTTGTATATCAACAACCTCATCCACAGGTTTGGGGATTTGGTGATATCCCGAGGTAAGCATATTTCCCAGGCTCTCGATGATGTATATCTATTCAAGACTGGGTTCTTGAACCTCTTCCGTGTGTTCTGAAGGTCCGGCCTCTGGATGTTTCTCATCGGGAGGTAAAGTACTAACTGAAATTGAAGCATTAGGGGCAGGCTCGATAATTACTTGATAATCGGCTATTGAGATGTCAATTTCCTGCTGTCGAACTTCTTCTTTTTGTTCGCCTGACAATAGATCGTCCTTCAGGATATCCACTTGGGTCTCTGGTACATTAAGTATTTCAATTTCTAAGACACTTTTGACCTCCTGGTCATTCTATGGAGGGCCTTGAATTTGAGCATTAAGAGTTGGGGATGATTCCTTCTCAAGTTCCTTTTCCTCTTTGATCTGCACTGGAGTCACCAAGGACACCTCTGAACTCTCTTTATCATCATAGATTGTTATTAAGTCATGGAGGGGGTTTGGTGCACTTTCTCTCCCTTATGTCCTTGCTATCTTTGGCTGACCTAAAACATCCCCTAGGGATCCAGCCTATGGCATTGTAACTTCATGGTTATATAACCCGACGATTTCTTCAATTTGTATTAGCTATGGGCCACTTAGACATAACCGATTCTCAACTGGGTTGTTGGCAGGGAACCTTGTCATTTCCACAAGGCATGGTTCATTCCACAACTGAACAATTACTCATTTCTCATGTTCCATTAGGATCAATCCCCTTTCATATGCCTCTGGTGTCAAATTCAGTCCTTTGTTATGCACCTCTATGGCCACTACCACTTTGATCTCTTCCCTAGCTCCGAGGGCCTCTTGAGCCGACTTATCTATAGTTTCCACCTGTTCATCCATTCTCATGGCCTTGAACCTTGTCATTTTTGGGTTGGACATCCTTTGCACCACCTCATCCCAGTCCTGGGCATTCTCTGTAAAGAATTTGTCTTTGAGCTTGTCATGAGCATACAACCTGTAGGATGACACCTGTGAAGAATTTTACAAGACCAGGCCCTTTGGATCATGCTTGTTGAATCTTCTCGTCGGGAATCTGAATACAAGTTGGATCAGCCCTTCTTGTTTGGCTTGAGTGGTGTCCTTTACCAAGTATAACCCTAAATGGAAGCCATAGGGTATGAAATCTCATTTCTTGTCCTTGAAAAGGGTGGCGTTGTAGCCTTGCAAGATGGTTTGATAGCATATTTCTCCTACTATGAGATGGTCTAGGACATGAGATGGTAGAATATGTGGTGCTCCAGTGGCCCTGAACACCTTGATGTAGGTGGCATGCTCGTCCAAATACTAATGGCCTACCTTGGATATCATCTTTTTGGCTGCAACCGATAGCCTTGGGTTTTCCTTATTAAAAAGAATAAAATAAATTTAGATGATGAAATCATACCAGATGAAGGAGTAGGATTTCTTATACCTATTTTCCCATAGCACGCTGAAGTAGACATGGAGTGGGAGCTCTGCAACATGCCAACGAAGACGTTTATGGCACACATGCCATCGATCAAGTATGAAGCCATGTAAAGAGTTAGTGCTTCCCCTTCCTTCAGTGCCTGGGCCTACTGCACCCAGATGCTCAATTGCCTGGATATTATTGCCCCCCAGTTAAAGCTGCACCCAACGATCGCAACTGTGTATGCCAAAAGCATCCATGACTCTGAAAACCTAGAGCAATATTTCTCTCCATACAATTGGTAGATGAGAGCCATCAAATAGACGTATGGCTCCCTTAAGTTGGTTGTCCCATACCAGCTAGTGATCCGGTTGGTAAATTTATTATCCTCCCTCCACCATGAGGCCATCACCCGGATGGTGTCATGGTTTTCATAGAACTTCACGGCGAAGTCTGTGTTTAGCCTCTCCTTTGGATCTCTAAGTTTTTAATACTTCTGAACTTATAGCAGGAGGAAAATTCCGACACACCCACCATGGTCATCATTGATTAAACACTTATGTGTGCCTGTGTGGTCAATGAGCCACTTCAGGACTTCTATGCAGGGGAAAATGGGGGTTCTTCTTTTCACCATATGTAGATACGACCGTCATATGTTCGAGAACACCTGGTCATCGAGTGCCCTTACATATGGATCATTGTGTGGGACATATTTTGGCTACTCTTCATGGCTAATCCTATTAAATAGATCCCCTCAGTGTGGGAGCACCATCTTGGACCCTGTGCTTTCCATTATATCGCCAAAGTCTAGAGGTTGGATGAAAACCTTCTTCATTGATGTGTTAATGACAGGTTCCAGCCTCGGGGTGTAATCCAATTGCTTTGCGATACCTGGAGAATATTATTCTCCTACCTATGGTTCTTTCAGATTCGGTTCTCTCGACAATCACCTAATGGTTGGATTTATTGGTGACATTGTTCCTGCAACTTCAATTAAAATTTCAGAGACTCTGTAAAACAAGAACCGGATAAAAACGTATAAATTATAGCCATGTAAAATTCACAGACTCGGATACACACCTTTTAATCTTGTTAAAACCTGGTTATTTTGATAATCACGGAGTTGATACAGCCTTCGATTTGTTTCCCTTTCTCCTTTGGATGCTCCAAAATTCTCTTACTCGTGGAATGATTTCATTTACAACGACTCAAGATATTTAAATAGGAAAGATATTACTATGTCACATCAGCCATTCAATTCAGGTTATGAGTGAATTTTAACAAATGTTTCATTGAATATCTAGAACTTAAATTCATCATGGGTTGACTATGGAGGCGCGGGTGGTGATGTGGTCTATCGATGATTTTAAATGGTTTTTTTGATTGGCGCATGAGGTAGTAGCTAATGCAGGATAGGGTATTAATTAAATCCTTAAATGCTCAAAATCCGATCATATCTAATGCTAAAAACTCCCATCGTGTCTCTCTCTTAGTGGTGGATCAGGGATTGGGGGTGTGTTTATGAACGTTTTCCTTGATATCCTCCTGCAAAAAGATCTAATGCCGACCGATCTTACCATACAATGCTGACGAGATGAAGCTTACTCGGAGGTGTGACTTGAACCTAGGGAACCAAGAATGACTTAGGATATAACTAGGACGTACGATCCTCTTACCTAGTAAAGACACGTGGCATTGAAGACCGATGATTTAATTTGCGTGTATTAATCAGAGTCGGGACTTTCCTTAAGTTAGTCGTTCTAAAACAAAACTTAACTTGTTGATGCTAAAAAATTGTCCAGGTTCACCGGTCGGTGATAAACCCATCGAAGTGATTTTTTGGATCAACTCCCTTGAAAAAGTCTATATGCCAAGAGATGCATCGGGGATTGGTGATCAGGGACAACTTTCATCGGGGTCAAAATATTTGTTGTGATCTTTCTAGGTTTTCCCCTATTCCGATAAAGCACGTCGGGCATCGGCTATCGACGATGTCTTTTTGTTCTTCATTAAAGCCTGCCCCTGCCATCTTTTACCGATGCCAAAGGGGAATCGGATATCAGCGATATCTTTATGTGCAAACCAAAACTTCCTTTTGTTGATGCCTATGGAGATCAGTGATCGATGACTGAGGTTTTTCCAGTGGTTCTTTTTCCTTCTGATGCCGACCCTAAGCGTGTTCAATGAAGTGTTTGGTTGTCGATTATTTATTCATTTGTTTAAGGTCTTTTTAGTCATTAGGTTTCATAAGTTCAAGAAAAACTTAATAGGTGATGAGAGTCATGAAAAATAAGCAAAGACAAGACATTTTTTCAAAAATAAAATCGGATCAGACAACACAGAAGATCAAGTGGTACCCAAAAGAGTGAAAAATTGGCAGAGCATTTTTTTAGGGTGTGTTGAGTTCTCAACAAATGGCAAATTACTGGGCTAAATAAGAATCTTTGTTCCTACCTCGGGCTTAGCTGATGCAAAATATGGTTAAGAACTTAATTGGTTTTTATCAGAGCCTCTTTTATCCTTCCATATGAAATTCCCTGGTTGATGCATTTGAGCCTGCTTGTGGGGTTTTCAGCCTTTATTCCACCTTTGTTTCCTATAACCCTTACTAATGGGTCATTTGACAATATTCGAGTAAAGAATTCACTAGCCCCGGCCCTTTACTTATCCTTATTCACTTGCTACAGTGTTGCTCCACTGCCAGTGAGCGTCCATAGCCCTGGCGGATTCATCCCAACACCATAGAACTTGATCCACTACTAGTGAGCATCCATAGCCCTAGAGGAGTTATCTGCATACCCTCTCCTACTGTGAACTCATTTTTTATAGTTTATTTTATTTCAACAAAATTCCCCAGGCGAGTGGGAGAGGAGGACATCTGTTATTTGCAAAATGAGATGGTTAAGGTGAATTTTTTTATAGCTCTATCTTTGAGGTACATGTAGTCCTTTCCATATTACCACCTTTCCCTTAAGGTTTTACCAAGCAAATGCTTCATCATTTTCAAAAAAAATTTCATATGCAGGTTAGATAGAAAACCCTTTAAAACAATCGTAGGTCTCCCAACGCTTCTTGTGTTGTATATGAGCGATGAGTCATGAACAAAGTCTGTCATACCACATGAATTGAGTTCAACCATTGTCTTGATAAACACAATATTCAAAAGCACATAAGCACTATAGTAAGAAACAAAAAAAAAAAAATGCATTCTGCAATCGACCTACCCTACAACAAAACATCGTGAAAACATACACACAAAACCTTTAATTAATTTTTTAATT
>SNQJ01S0033922.1:27075-70125 GCA_010110895.2 Picea sitchensis
ATGAAAATATTGTTTCAGGGCTTGGCCATTCACTGGGAGGGCATCAGGTTCTCCCCTCAGATTCTACAATCGATACTTTCCTACCCCAATTTTCTCGTCCACCTGAAAAGGTCTGACCCATAGATTCTGAAACTTAGAATGTTTTCCTTTTGACTCATTTTCTCTGTCCCATTTTAGGACAAAGTCTCCCACTTCAAAATTATTCTCTTTAGCCTTATGCTTATCAAACCACCTTTTAACTATATGCTGCTGAGCTATGAACTTTGATTTGTATTTCTCCCTTTTTTCCTCCAGTATGAGGAGGGTATCAATTCTTTGTTTTATGATTGATGAGGGTTTTCCTCTAGAATCCTGAGCAAGTTGAAGAGATCTAAGATATAGCCCGTTCGAGGGAATGAATTATTTTCCGTATAATAGAAATTATGGGGAATTTCATATAGCTTCCTTGGGTGTTACTCTGTCATCCCATAAAGTGTTATGGAGTGAACTATGCCAATTCCTCTAATTGTCTACAACTATTTTCTTTAATATCCACACTAGGTTATTATTGGATTCTGCCACTCTGTTCCCCTGTGGATGGTATTTTGCAGAGTATATGATTATGATTCCTTTATCTAGAGAAAACCGTGTTAATAGGGTGGAAGAAAAGTAATCAGAATTATAAAAAAAAATAACGGAGGGCACACCAAACCTTATGATTAGTTGTTACTCTATGAATTGAATCACCACCTTTTCATTTACACGAGTCAGAGGGATGGACTCTACCCATTTCATGAAATAGTCTGTGGAAGTTAGTGTGTATCTATGTTGTTTTGAAGAACTCGGTGTAATTTATCCTATGATATCTAATGTTGGCACACAGGGGTAGACCCAGGGTTCAGTTCTAACAACGCACCAACAACCCCTAACTACTGGCCCTTTCGGCAACACCTGTGAAGTAGATGTAGTCTCACCCGAAGTAGAAATAGGGGGTTGCAGGACATAGGTGTCTACAACCAGAGGAAGTGAAAAGTGGATCCAAGAAAATAGAAATCACACAGATATCTAGCTATTCCTACCAAGCATAAACCTACTTCTCACAATTATATCTTAGATCTAACACAATAATGCAACGGAAGAATATCAAAAGATAAAAGATTACCACATCAATCACACAAAACAAAAAGATATATGTGGTTCACCATTTCCCTAGGGCTACGTCCACAAAACTTTGTTTCTTGATATTATATAAAACATACAGTTCTATCTGCGCTCTTATCTTGCATATATCTTGTTTTTATCCCCTCTCCCCTACCTGAGCACCCAGTTGCAAGGTTGAGCTTCGCACCCACCTAAAGATATTACAATACCAGAAGGTTGTCACACAAAGCACTTCTCTTTCTCACAATAATAGCCCCTCTCTCTCTCTCTCAAAGACCACAATCATTCCTCCTTACCATAACGAACCCCTCTTCTCTCATCTAGGTTCTTATTTATACATTACAATAACTCATCGACAACCTTAGGCTTAAACCTAGGTGTCAAAACAATAATTACCAAAACCCTAGGTGTCTCAAACCCTAGGTCAACTTGAACCACGTTTTTCAGACTTTGCTAGCCTGTCTTTCCATATTTCTTGTGAAGCACTCCAACACATCTATTGGTGGATTTTTTCGCTTGCTGAGTTGTCCATGATCCATCTTCCTTGCTGATTTGTTCTCCTTGTTCTTCTCATCCAATGACTCGTTCTCCCAAAATTCACTCCTTATTTTCTACTACTTTGACCACTTCAACCTAATCTCAGTCAATGTGTCTTCCGCACAATTCACACTTCATCCTTTCTCTTCCTTAATCCATACCCAAGGGCCAATATCCCCCCAACACTAACCAATGACTCATCCCAAGGCACTTTGATCTGAACCTTCTATTTTACTTTGACTTCAGACTGTGCAACACATCATGTGCTTCCTGCTCAATTCCTCTCTACTGTGTGTAGACTATCTTTTTTGTGTCTGATACCCAGTTTCAATTGCACCTGGTACCTAGACCCTTATTCTTCTGATCTCAATGAGAGCTATGAGGCAGTTGGCTTTCATAGTACAGTTTAAACCGTATCCCATTCACCAAGCCTTCCTTCCATTCTCCATTCAAAGTCTTCAACTATGTGACTCCTCCTTCTGTAACATAGGCAACCTCGTAAGGCCCAAGCCAATGTGTTCTAAACTTCCTTGGATGCTTCATGAATTTGTTGTCGTATACTAATACCATATCTCCTTGCTTAAAGGCTTTCCTCTTGATGTGTCTATCATGATAGGCCTTTTCTCTTTCCTTTTGTACATGTTGATGGAATCCTGCAATAAATATGTCTTCCACCAATTCTACCAACTGTGCGAGCCTTTCTTGAACAACACCAGTGTCATCCATATCTGTGAAAGATGCAATTCTTAGACTAGGAACCAAATATTCCATGGGTACAACTGCTTCTAGACCATATACCAACTTAAAGGGGGTCTGCATTTTCATCTTCTTACAAGTGGTTCTATAGGCCCATAACACAGATGGTACTCTCAAATCCCATTCATCTTTGGTCACACTGCAAATCTACGTCAACGTTGTCTCCAAGATCTTGTTGAAGGATTCAACTGTCCCATTCGCTTGTGGATGATATGAAGTGCTCTTCTGATGATGAACTTCAAATTCTTGAGTCAAGGCTTCTATAGTATTATTAATAAAATGTGTACCTTGATCACTCATCAGGATCTTCGGACATCCAAACCTAGTTATGATATCATCAAATATGAAACACGCAGCTGTAATTGCACTACAGTCCTTAACTACTCTTGCTTCTGCCCATCTGGTCAAATACTATGTCGCAACGATTATGTATCTTTCTCCTCTGCACTTTCTTGGTGGGTTGATAGGTCCGATGAAATCAATGGCCCATTTCTCAAATGCTTGTAATGTTAGATGGGGTGCTAAAGGCATATCATCTCTTCTTGAAGGTTTTCCCACTCTTTGGCATACATCACAGGCTTTGTAGTATTCCTCAACATCTCTGTGTAATGTGGGCCACCAAAGGCCAGCTCTAAGAACCTTCGATGTTGTTTCTTTTCCTGCATAGTGTCCTCCTGCGATGCCTTCATGTGCTTCTTCCATAATTAATGGTCTTTATGCCTCCATAACACATCTCCTCAAGACCTCATCAGGTCCCATCTTATATAGATGTCCATATATAAGTGAAAAATATGCATCGCGCACTACCAACTGTTTCTTCTGAATGACTCTGTATTCTCGAGGTGCCATTCTTGTTGACAGGAACTAACATATCTCAGTGAAGTGATCAACAACCTTCCGGATGGCCAACAACTATGCATCTGACAGTGTATCCTCAAAACTAGTAGGTTCCTCTCCATGTTCCAACCTAGAAAAGTGGTCAGGTCCCTTGTTCATTCTCCCTATCTTGACCACAATTTCAAAATCATATTCCTGGAATAAAAATATCCATCTGCATATTCTTTCCCCCAACACTGGATTGTTGACTAGGTATTTCAGCACAAATTGATCAGTAAACATCTTAAAGAGTCCTCCCAACAAATAGTGATGAACTTTCTACATTGCGTGGCATTTCTGATTTCTATCCCTGTGCTGATAATCTTGGATGTCTTGGCATGCTCCGTGCTAATCAATTTTTCCTCAAAGGTGATGAGGATGGAGCTATCCAGAGTAAGCCTCCTCTTCTTGGTGGTTCTATTCATGATGTCTTTCCTCTTCCAGTCATATGATATGGCTTGTATTTCAACAACCTCATCCACAGGTTTGGGGATTTGGTGATATCCCGAGGAAAGCATATTTCCCAGGCTCTCGATGATGTATATCCATTCAAGACTGGGTTCTTGAACCTCTTCTCTGTCTTCTGAAGGTCTGGCCTATGGATGTTTCTCATCGGGAGGTAAAGTAGTAACTAAAATTGAAGCATCAAAGGCAGGCTCGATAATTACTTGATAATCGACTATTGAGATGTCAATTTCCTGCTGTCGAACTTCTTCTTTTTGTTCGCCCGACCCTAGATCGTCCTTCAGGATATCCACTTGGGTCTCTGGTAAATTAAGTATTTCAATTTCTAAGACACTTTTGACCTCCTGGTCATTCTATGGAAGGCCTTGAATTTGAGCATTGAGAGCTAGGGATGATTCCTTCTCAAGTTCCTTTTCCTCTTTGATCTGCACTGGAGTCACCAAGGACACCTCCGAACTCTCTTTATCATCATAGATTTTTATTAAGTCATGGAGGGGGTTTGGTGCACTTTCTCTCCCTTATGTCCTTGCTATCTCTGGCTGACCTAAAACGTCCCCTAGGGATCCAGCCTATGGCATTGTAACCTCATGGTTATATAACCCGACGATTTCTTCAATTTGTATTAGCTATGGGCCACTTGGACATAACCGATTCTCAACTGGGTTGTTGGCAGGGAACCTTGTCATTTCCACAAGGTATGGTTCATTCCACAGCTGATCAATTACTCATTTCTCATGTTCCATTAGGATCAATCCCCTTTCATATGCCTCTGGTGTCAAATTCAGTCCTTTGTTATGCACCTCTATGGCCGCTACCACTTTGATCTCTTCCCTATCTCTGAGGGCCTCTTGAGCCGACTTGTCTATAGTTTCCACCTGTTCATCCATTCTCATGGCGTTGAACCTTGTCATTTTTGGGTTGGACATCCTTTGCACCACCTCATCCTAGTCCTAGGCATTCTCTGTAAAGACTTTGTCTTTGAGCTTGTCATGAGCATACGGCCAGTAGGACGACACTTGTGAAGCATTTTGCAAGACCAGGCCCTTTAGATCATGCTTGTTGAATCTTCTCGTCGGGAATCTGAATTCAAGTTGGCTCAGCCCTTCTTGTTTGGCTTGAGTGGTGTCCTTTACCAAGTATAACCCTACATGGAAGCCATAGGGTATGAAATCTCATTTCTTGTCCTTGAACAGGGTGGCGTTGTAGCCTTGCAAGATGGTTTGATAGCATATTTCTCCTACTATGAGATGGTCTGGGACATGAGATGGTAGAATATGTGGTGCTCCGGTGGCCCTGAACACCTTGATGTAGGTGGCACGCTCGTCCAAATACTAATGGCCTACCTTGGATATCATATTTTTGGTTGCAGCCGATAGCCTTGGGTTTTCCTTATTAAAAAGAATAAAATAAATTCAGATGATGAAATCATACCAGATGAAGGATTAGGATTTATTATACCTATTTTCCCATAGCACGCTGAAGTAGACATGGAGCGGGAGCTCTACAACATGCCAACTCAGATTCATGCCAACGAAGACGTTTCTGGCACACATGCCATCGATCAAGTATGAAGCCATGTAAAGCGTTAGTTCTTCCCCTTCCTTCAGTGCCTGGGCCTACTGCACCCAGATGCTCAATTGCTTGGATATTATTGCCCCCCAGTTGAAGCTGCACCCAACGATCGCAACTGTGTATGCCAAAAGCATCCATGACTCTGAAAACCTAGAGCAATATTTCTCTCCATACAATCGACAAATGAGAGCCATCAAATAGACATATGGCTCCCTTAAGTTGGTTGTCCCATACCAGCTAGTGATCCGGTTGGTAAATTTATTGTCCTCCCTCCACCATGAGGCCATCACCCAGATGGTGTCATGGTTTTCATAGAACTTCACGGCGAAGTCTTTGTTTAGCCTCTCCTCTGGATCTCTAAGTTTTTAATACTTCTTAACTTATACCAGGAGGAAAATTCCGACACACCCACCATGGTCATCATTGATTAAACACTTATGTGTGCCTGTGTGGTCAATGAGCCACTTCAGGACTTCTATGCAGGGGAAAATGGGGGTTCTTCTTTCCACCATATGTAGATACGACCGTCATATGTTCGAGAACCCCTGGTCATCGAGTGCCCTTACATCTAGATCATTGTGTGGGACATATTTTGGCTACTCTTCGTGGCTAATCCTATTAAATAGATCCCCTCAGTGTGGGAGCACCATATTGGACCCTGTGATTTCCCTTATATCGCCAAAGTATAGAGGTTGGATGAACACCTTCTTCATTGATGTGTTAATGACAGGTTCCAGCCTCGGGGTGTAATCCAATTGCTTTGCGATACCTGGAGAATATTCTTCTCCTACCTATGGTTCTTTCAGCTTCGGTTCTCTCGACAATCGCCTAATGGTTGGATTTATTGGTGACATTGTTCCTGCAACTTCAATTAAAATTTCAGAGACTCTGTAAAACAAGAACCGGATAAAAACATATAAATTATAGCCATGTAAAATTCACAGACTTGGATACACACCTTTGAATCTTGTTAAAACTTGGTTATTTTGAAAATCACGGAGTTGATACAGCCTTCGGTTTGTTTCCCTTTCTCCTTTGGATGCTCCAAAATTCTCTTACTCGTGGAATGATTTCATTTACAATGACTCAAGATATTTAAATAGGAAAGATATTACTGTGTCACATCAACCATTCAATTCAGGTTATGAGTGAATTTTAACAAATGTTTCATTGAATCTCTAGAACTTAAATTCATCATGGGTTGACTATGGAGGCGCGGGTGGTGATGTGGTCTACCGATGATTTTAAATGTTTTTTTTTATTAGCGCATGAGGTAGTAGCTAATGTAGGATAGGGTATTAATTAAATCCTTAAATGCTTAAAATCCGATCATATCTAATGCTAAAAACTCCCATCGTGTCTCTCTCTTAGTGGTGGATCAGGGATTGGGGGTGTGTTTATGAACGTTTTCATTGATATCCTCCTGCAAAAAGATCTAACGCCGATCGATCTTACCATACAATGCTGACGAGATGAAGGTTACTCGGAGGTGTGACTCGAACCTAGGGAACCAAGAATGACTCAGGATATAACTAGGACGTACGATCCTCTTACCTAGTAAAGAGACGTGGCATTGAAGACCGGGGATTTAATTTGCGTGTATTAATCAGAGTCGGGACTTTCCTTAAGTTAGTCGTTCTAAAACAAACCTTAACTTGTTGATGCTGAAAAATTGTCCAGGTTCAACGGTCGGTGATAAACCTATCAAAGTGATTTTTTGGATCAACTCCCTTGAAAAAGTCTATATGCCAAGAGATGCATCGGGGATTGGTGATCAGGGACAACTTTCATCGGGGTCAAAATATTTGTTTTGGTCCTTCTAGGTTTTCCCCTATTCCGATAAAGCACGTCGGGCATCGGCTATCGACGATGTCTTTTTGTTCTTCATTAAAGCCTGCCCCTGCCGTCTTTTACCGATGCCAAAGGGGAATCGGATATCAGCGATATCTTTATGTGCAAACCAAAACTTCCTTTTGTTGATGCCTATGGAGATCAGTGATCGATGACTAAGGTTTTTCCAGTGGTTCTTTTTACTTCTTTGAATTCCTTCTGATGCCGAGCCTGAGCATGTTCAATGATGTGTTTGGTTGTCGATTATTTATTCATTTGTTTAAGGTCTGTTTAGTCATTATGTTTCATAAGTTCAAGAAAAACTTAATAGGTGATGAGAGTCATGAAAAATAAGCAAAGACAAGAATTTTTTTCAAAAATAAAATTGGATCAGACAGCACAGAAGATCAAGTGGTACCCAAAAGAGTGAAAATTTGACAGAGGATTTTTTTAGGGTGTGTTGAGTGCTCAACAAATGGCGACTTACTGGGCTAAATAAGAATCTTTGTTCCTACCTCGGGCTTAGCTGATGCAAAATATGGTTAAGAACTTAATTGGTTTTTATCAGAGCCTCTTTTATCCTTCCATTTGAAATTCCCTGGTTGATGCATCTGAGCCTGCCTGTGGGGTTTTCAGCCTTTATTCCACCTTTGTTTCCTATAACCCTTACTAATGGCTCATTTGACAAGATTCGAGTAAAGAATTCACTAGCCCCACCCTTTACTTATCCTTATTCACTTGCTACAGTGTTGCTCCACTGCTAGTGAGCGTCCATAGCCCTGGCGGATTCATCCCAACACCATAGAACTTGATACACTACCAGTGAGCATCCATATCCCTAGAGGAGTTATCTGCATACCCTCTCCTACTATGAACTCATTTTTTATAGTTTATTTTATTTCAACAAAATTCCCCGGGCGAGTGGGAGAGGAGGACGTCTGTTATTTGCAAAATGAGATGGTTAAGGTGAATTTTTTTATAGCTCTGTCTTTGAGGTACATGTAGTCCTTTCCATATTACCACCTTTCCCTTAAGGTTTTACCAGGCAAACGCTTCATCATTTTCAATCTTTTTTTCATATGCAGGTTAGATAGAAAACCCTTTAAAACAACTGTAGGTCTCCCAACGCTTCTTGTGTTGTATATGAGCGATGAGTCATGAAAAAAGTCTGTCATATCACATGAATTGAGTTCAACCCTTGTCTTGATAAACACAATATTCAAAAGCACATAAGCACTATAGTAAGAAACAAAAAAAAAAAAATGCATTCTGCAATCGACCTACCCTACAACAAAACATCGTGAAAACATACACACAAAACCTTTAATTAATTTTTTAATTTTTTTTTAATGAAAATATTGTTTCAGGGCTTGGCCATTCACTGGGAGGGCGTCAGGTTCCCCCCTCAGATTCTACAACCGATACTTTCCTACCCCAATTTTTTTGTCCTCCTGAAAAGGTCCGAGCCATAGATTCTGAAACTTAGAATGTTTTCCTTTCGACTCATTTTCTCTGTCCCATTTTAGGACAAAGTCTCCCACTTCAAAATTACTCTCTTTAGCCTTATGCTTATCAAACCACCTTTTAACTATATGCTGCTGAGCTATGAACTTTGATTTTTATTTCTCCCTTTTTTCCTCCAGTATGAGGAGGGTATCAATTCTTTGTTTTATGATTGATGAGGGTTTTCCTCTAGAATCCTGAGCAAGTTGAAGAGATGGAAGATATAGCCCGTTCGAGGGAATGAATTATTTTCCGTATAATAGAAATTATGGGGAATTTCATATAGCTTCCTTGGGTGTTACTATGTCATCCCATAAAGTGTTATGGAGTGAACTATGCCAATTCCTCTAATTGTCTACAACTATTTTCTTTAATATCCACACTAGGTTCTTATTGGATTCTGCCACTCTGTTCCCCTGTGGATGGTATTTTGTAGAGTATATGATTATGATTCCTTTATCTAGAGAAAACCGTGTTAATAGGGTGGAAGAAAAGTAATCAGAATTATAAAAAAAAAGAACGAAGGGCACACCAAACCTTATGATTAGTTGTTACTCTATGAATTGAATCACCACCTTTTCATTTACACGAGTCAGAGGGATGGACTCTACCCATTTCATGAAATAGTCTATGGAAGTTAGTGTGTATCTATGTTGTTTTGAAGAACTCGGTGTAATTTATCCTATGATATCTAATGTTGGCACACAGGGGTAGACCCAGGGTTCAGTTCTAACAATGCACCAACAACCCCTAACTACTGGCCCTTTCGGCAACACCTGTGAAGTAGATGTAGTCTCACCCGAAGTAGCAATAGGGGGTTGCAGGACATAGGTGTCTACAACCAGAGGAAGTGCAAAGTGGATCTAAGAAAATAGAAATCACACAGATATCTAGCAATTCCTACCAAGCATAAACCTACTTCTCACAATTATATCTTAGATCTAACACAATAATGCAATGGAAGAATATCAGAAGATAAAAGAACACCACATCAATCACACAAAACAACAAGATATATGTGGTTCACCATTTCCCTAGGGATACGTCCACGGAACTTTGTTTCTTGATATTATATAAAACATACAGTTCTATCTGCGCTCTTATCTTGCATATATCTTGTTTTTCTCCCCTCTCCCCTACCTGAGCACCCAGTTGTAAGGTTGAGCTTCGCACCCACCTAAACATATTACAATACCAGAAGGTTGTCACACAAAGCACTTCTCTTTCTCACAATAATAGTCCCTCTCTCTTTCTCAAAGACAACAATCATTCCTCCTTACCATAACGAACCCCTCTTCTCTCATCTAGATTCTTATTTATACATTACAATAACTCATCGACAACCTTAGGCTGAAACCTAGGTGTCAAAACAATAATTACCAAAACCCTAGGTGTCTCAAACCCTAGGTCAAGTTGAACCACGTTTTTCAAACTTTGCTAGCCTGTCTTTCCATCTTTCCTGTGAAGCACTCCAACACATCTATTGGTGGATTTTTTTACTTGCTGAGTTGTCCATGATCCATCTTCCTTGCTGATTTGTTCTCCTTGTTCTTCTCATCCAATGACTCGTTCTCCCAAACTTCACTCCTTATTTTCTACTACTTTGACCATTTCAACCTAATCTCAGTCAATGTGTCTTCCGCACAATTCACACTTCATCCTTTCTCTTCCTTAATCCATACCCAAGGGCCAATATCCCCCCAACACTAACCAATGACTCATCCCAAGGCACTTTGATCTGAACCTTCTATTTTACTTTGACTTCAGACTGTGCAAAACATCATGTGCTTTCTGCTCAATTCCTCTCTATTGTGTGTAGACTATCTTTTTTGTGTCTGATACCTAGTTTCAACTGCACCTGGTACCTGGACCCTTATTCTTCTGATCTCACTGAGAGCTATGAGGCAGTTGGTTTTCATAGTACAGTTTAAACCGGCTATCATTCACCAAGCCTTCCTTCCATTCTCCATTCAAAGTCTTCAACTATGTGACTCCTCCTTCTGTAACATAGGCAACCTCGTAAGGCCCAAGACAATGTGTTCTAAACTTCCCTGGATGCTTCATGAATTTGTTGTTGTATACTAATACCATATCTCCTTGCTTAAAGGCTTTCCTCTTGATGTGTCTATCATGATAGGCCTTTTCTCTTTCCTTTTGTACATGTTGATGGAATCCTGCAATAAATATGTCTTCCACCAATTCTACCAACTGTGCGAGCCTTTCTTGAACAACACCAGTGTCATCCATATCTGTGAAAGATGCAATTCTTAGACTAGGAACCAAATATTCCATGGGTACAATTGCTTCTAGACCATATACCAACTTAAAGGGGGTCTGCATTTTCATCTTCTTACAAGTGGTTCTATAGGCCCATAACACAGATGGTACTCTCAAATCCCATTCATCTTTGTTCACACTACAAATATTCGTCAACGTTGTCTCCAAGATCTTGTTGAAGGATTCAACTGTCCCATTCGCTTGTGGATGATATGAAGTGCTCTTCTGATGATGAACTTCAAATTCTTGAGTCAAGGCTTCTATAGTATTATTAATAAAATGTGTACCTTGATCACTCATCAGGATCTTCGGACATCCAAACCTAGTTATGATATCATCAAATATGAAACACGCAACTGTAATTGCACTACAGTCCTTAACTACTCTTGCTTCTGCCCATCTGGTCAAATACTCTGTCGCAACGATTATGTATCTTGCTCCTGTGCGCTTTCTTGGTGGGTTGATAGGTCCGATGAAATCAATGGCCCATTTCTCAAATGCTTGTAATGTTAGATGGGGTGCTAAAGGCATATCATCTCTTATTGAAGGTTTTCCCACTCTTTGGCATACATCACAGGCTTTGTAGTATTCCTCGGCATCTCTGTGTAATGTGGGCCACCAAAGGCCAGCTCTAAGAACCTTCGACGTTGTTTCTTTTACTGCATAGTGTCCTCCTACGATGCCTTCATGTGCTTATTCCAGAATTAATGGTCTTTATTCCTCCATAACACATCTCCTCAAGACCTCATCAGGTCCCATCTTATATAGATGTCCATATATAAGTGAAAAATATGCAGCGCGCACTACCAATTGTTTCTTCTGAATGACTGTGTATTCTCGAGGTGCCATTCTTGTTGACAGGAACTAACATATCTCAGCGAAGTGATTAACAACCTTCCTGATGGCCAACAACTATGCATCTGACAGTGTATCCTCAAAACTAGTAGGTTCCTCTCCATGTTCCAACCTAGAAAAGTGGTCAGGTCCCTTGTTCATTCTCCCTATCTTGACCACAATTTCAAAATCATATTCTTGGAATAACAGTATCCATCTGCATATTCTTTCCCCCAACACTGGCTTGTTGACTAGGTATTTCAACACAAATTGATCAGTAAACATCTTAAAGAGTCCTCCCAACAAATAGTGATGAACTTTCTACATTGCGTACACCATGGCTAAACCTTTTCTTTTAGTGGTGGTGTAATTTATCTCAACTGCTGAGAGTTTCTTGCTAGCAAAGGCTAACAGATGGTCAATATCTCCTACTCCTGGTTGTGTAACACTTCTCCTAATGCAATAGAAGATGCATCAACATGCACATGAAATTCCTTACTCCAATCTAGGAAAACTAGAAAAGGCGCAGTAACCATTTTTTGTTTTAGTGTGTCGAAGCTCTGCTGGCATTCTTCTGTCCATTGAAATTGGCAATATTTATTCAAAATCTTCTCCATGGGTGTTTTAATCTGTGCATATCCCTTCATGAACTTTCTTTAATATCCAGTATATCCCAGCGTAGTGCACAACTGTCTAACTGAAGTAGGGGGGGAGGGGGGGGGTAGATTGACAATAATAGAAATCTTAGATGGATCTACCAACAACCCCTGCTTACACACAATATGGACTAGAAACACTCCAAAGGGTGAAAAGAAGATTCATTTCTTGAGGTTCAGGGCAATCTGACATTCCCTGCACTTATCCAACATTAGTCTTAAACATTCAATATTATTTTGTAATAAGCTAAAAACAATCCAATCATCAAAATATGCTTCCAAAAATTTATGTAAAAACTCCTTGAATGCTTCGATCACCACCCTAGAAAATATGGATGGTACATTCTTCAATCCAAAGGGAATTACGGTGTACTGATAGGATCCCCATTCTATGGAAAATGTGGTCTTATGGCGATCTTCCTTAGCAATCATAATCTAATGGTAACCGAAAAATCCATCTTTGAAGGAGTAGATTTCCTGTCCTCCCACATTATCTAACACTTCATCAATAAACAATGTAGGGAATGGGTCATGTAAGCATGCATCATTTAGTTTCCTCAAGTCTATACAGATTCATATCTCTCCTATTTTCTTATCTTGAACCACCATAGGGATAATCCATTCTGATTCTTCAACAGGTTCTATGATTCTTGCTTCCAACATTCTGTCTAACTCAATCTTGACTTTCTCCTTATATTTGGGATTCAATCTGTAGGGTCTCTGTTTGACTGGTCTTGCATCTGGTTTCAATGGGATCTTCATTTCTCCCATGGGCCCTCTAATGCCCTTCATATCACTGAACTTGGTTGGAAACAATTCCTGATATTCATGCAGTAATTTTGTGATCTTGTCAATAGTGGAATCATCCTAATAGTCTCCAACGTTAGCCAGCTTAGGTGCTTGCTCTATCCCAATTTTGAATTTCTTGATTTTGATTGGTTGTCCAATAAAAGGTAGTTCAACTCTTGGTCCTTCTATGATTCTATGTCCTTCTATTTCTACGATGTTCACCTTCCTAGGAGTCTTCATCCTCTTCATCCTCAATAAGGGGTGCAGTCCATTCATCCTCTTCTTTCTCAATAAGAGGATTAGGTGCTTCCTCAAAAACTTTCTGTCTGACAACTTTTAAATATTGATCCATTGTGGTTGCTGAATTTCAAATAAAAATTTAGCTACAAAGTTCTGAGTCATATCGTGTCAATCTATAATGGTGAGGCAAATTTTTGCTTGAAGATACCAATTGATAGGTGTTGTTTCCAGCGTGTTAATGAATTTATGCACCCACTTCTCTTGATGGATATTTCTCCAGGCCTCCTCACCACTTCTCACATGGTCCTTCAGACATCTTCAACCTGTGTATCTAACTTCACACCCTTCTACTTGGTTTGAAAAGCGTGTCGTCATCAAAGTGAGACATTATACCCAGTGCGTGATGTTCTTTTGTGTGTCCCCCACCATCTTGCTAGTGTGGATTTCAGAGCCTTGTCTAGTGCCAACAGTCTCTGTTGTAATGGTAGAATTTCTTCAAATTCCAATAGGAAAGTCTCTAAGTGATTTAAACCATCAAATATGGGCAAGTTACTTCTATGACAATCCAACGAACTTCCCTGGTTAGTCTAGCACATCTTCGTGTATAAACTTCATACATTTTGTTTTTCTAGTTCTCTAGTGCTTCTTCCGAATCTGAGGAACATGCACTGTTACGTTTCCATCTTAAATTCCCATCTCCTGTAGGATTAATGTAATCCTATTGTCTTGCTGTCAATTTGTATATATTCTCTAGCTCGTATGTGTGGTCTTCTTCTCTTATGGGCTTTGTGTATCTGTGACCTTCGTCGGGATCCATAGGTGTAATGACCCTAAGGCCATCACCTTCAAATGTCATTCTTATTTTTTTTAAATGAACAACAATAGAATTATTGAAAGCACAATCAATTCCTAACAGTGCAAGATAAGGAAAACTATCATCAACTATCTCAATTACTTAGAAATCTACAAACGTTTTGACCCCGTCGATGTCCACATGGACATGTTCCACTCTTCCAAATGGGCTCACTGCCTATTGATTAGCCATTATGAGTCTGATAAGGGAATATATCAACTTAGATTTTCCCATTAGTTCCCAAGTCTGCTTTGTCATGACATTGAATTCTGATTCTAAGTCGAGGACCACATAATCTATCTCATAGTCTCCAATCTGAGCATTCAGGTGTAGTTCCTTATTTTTCCTTCTCTTTTTAGATACTTGATGTACTGCTCTACTTAGTGAGGGATCTACCTTTCCTAGCTCATGCTGTCTGATCAAATTTTGTAGCTCTTGTACATCTTTTTCATCCTTTATAAAATTAATGCAAGTACATAAGAATTCCATAAGCTTACTTACCTCTTTTCCTTCTCTGGGTGAAGCAGACTGATCAAATGCCAGAAGCATTCCACATTCTCTTATTTATGGTTTATATTTAGATGAAGATGCCTGATCTTTTCCAAATTATTTTCTTTCCTCCTCAAATATTTTCTTTTCTTTCCTTGTGTCAAACTCTTGTGTCTTCTCTACAGTTCTTCTGACTCCTGATTGTTCTATAGTCTTTCCTAGTGTCACTCTATCTTCTCCTGTAACAACGCCTCCTCTAGTGATTACAACGAATCTGGGATCCTCTTTGCGAGGTTCTACTGAGATCAGTTGTATCTTTTGATTTCCTCCTCGTCTCTCCTAAAGTTTGGTTAACAGCGCAGGACAATTTTCTATGACATGTTCAAACAAATAGCAGTAACTGCAAGTGGTACAAGGGTTCTGACAATCCCTTGCCAAGTGATCTGGTTGTGCACAGTTATAATATATGATCTGACCTTGACCCCATCCCATGCCTCCTCCTCATCCTCTTTCTTTGAATCCACCATGAGGGTTGAAGTTTCCTCTTCCTGGGGAATTATATTGCGTAGCATTCCCTTATTGCTGCATATCTCCTTGAATCCTATATGTATCTCTTGATCTTTCATGCAAGAGATTATAAGCTCTGCAGTCCTTCTCATCATGCCCCACAGACTTACATAATGCAAAGTAAAAATTTGTAGGTGTATGAACATATTTTTTCATGTAATAGCATTCACCAGGGCGATGTCTATTTCTACATACCTCGCACCAAGGTAGAGTAACCTACTTCAAAGGGCTCGGAGCTCCATAATCCAACTACTCATGAAATAGGGGAAAATTCTCCTTATCATGGCCTTCTAATTTGCATATGATACACCAGATATCTTCTCTCTTATCTTTTCCCTTGTCCTTCTTCATATATTCAACCTCCAGAGATAAGATAGTTAATTGACTCAAGATTTGACTCATACCTGAGTTGGATTCTCCCATAGGGGTTGATTCTAGTTTCATGGTGATCTCCAATGCCTCAGATTGCAAAGAAACCTTCTACTACATCAAAGGGACTCTGATGCATGGTAGGAGGGTAGCAATGAACCATTCCTTGTTCTACTCATCTGGGATCTGAAAACTCAAACAACCTGTTAAGGTCTTAAACCTCTAATCAAACTCCCAAACAGGTTCAGCTACTTTTTGCTTGATCTCTTTCATCTCTGTAATGCACTATGATTCTGAGTTGGGTTTCTTGAAGTCAGAAATCAACGTAGTCTTAATGGAATTTAGTGGTTTCAGTTGTGAAATTCCTTGGAACAATTTCATGTACCAGCTTAGTGCACGGTCTCTTAGGGTAGTACTAAATTGAGCTCTCTTAACAACTTCTTCATTGAATTGCTTAATACTCCATACAACCTCACATAGAAACTAGTGTTGATCAGGATCTTCATATTCGTCTCCCCTAAATGTGGGTAACCTCATCTCATATGGCATAGATATTCCTATGTTTCCGGACTGAGTATGCATTCAACTTCTATTCCTATGTTTCCGGACTGAGTATGCATTCAACTGCTTGTAATAGTTCTCTGAGTGCTCTGATGACTCTGACTACTTTGATTACTCTGGTTACTTAACACTGCTAAAAGAACAGGAGGAGTAATGTTACTTACTTCAGTGGTCGTGCAATTCCTGATGTTTCTGATTCTTCTCGGTGAGGTTCTATGGTCTTCTCTTATTCTATCCCAGTGAACCCTAATCTCTCCTCATTCACTAACTCTTCTTCTTATCCACTGTAAAACCCTTATTCATGTGCTAGTAGTTCATGATTTTTTTCAAACAAGTTCACCAAAGGAACTTCTATGAATATTCTCCTATTGTGCGTATGTCCAACCTCTGTGTTGTTTTTGTTGTCAGAATTCTTGAAAATTAGCTTTTCAATTTGACCCACTGCTGTATCTTCAAGATGTTATTCTCATCCAATACCATCTTGATCTTCAAATTCAAGAAGTGTAAAAATTTTCCTCTAGGTCCTTTAAAGAAATATCTCTCTGCTTGGCTATATGACTCTACTTTGTTAATAGAAAACTCAGTGATGTACCCTCCAATGGTGCTATCAAACCAATGATCTACTTCTCTTGACACAACATTATCAAATATCTTGACCTTGTTGATCAACGTCGATGTCCAAACCATAGGTGGTCTAGATCTGACCTTGAATTGGGTATCTACTAATCTGGATAACCACTCGTATAGCTCCTTGTGAATTCCTCCAATGAAAATTTTGTGTATATCAGTAAAGATATACCTTCCCAACCAGTCTTCTATACTAAGATTAAGGTTCTTGTTCTGGGCTTCTGTGAAGTTCTTTTCTTGTTCTTCTATCCACTTATGAATATTTGTCTTCGATGGAAACCACATTGACATTCCCTCAAGAAGATCCCAGTCCCGACAACAGAACCATTTTTTGGCACACAATGGAAGACCCAGGGTTCATTTCTCACATCGCACCAACAAGCCCTAACTATTGTCCCTTTCGGAAACGCCTGTGAAGCAAATGCAGTCTCACCCAAAGTAGCAATAGGGGGTTGCAAGAAACAGGTGTCTACAACCAGAGGAAGTGAAAAGTGGATCCAATACAATAGCAATCACACATAGATCTATCTATTCCTACCAAGCATAAACCTACTTCACATAGTTATATCTTATATCTAACACAATAATGCAATGGAAGAATATCAGAAGATAAAAGAACACCACATCAATCACACAAAACAACAAGATATATGTGGTTCACCCTCTCCCTAGGGATATTTCCACAAAACTGTGTTTCTTGATATTATATAAAATATATAGTTCTATCTATTCTCTTAGATTACAGATCTCTTCTCTTTCTCCCCTCTCCACTCCCTGTGCACCCAACTCAAGGGTTGATCTTCGCACCCAACTGAAGATCTTACAATACTATAAGGCTCTCACACATTTCAATTCTCTTTCTCACAACAATAGCCTCTCTCTCTCTCTCAATGACCACAATCATTCCTCCTTACCATAGCGAATACCTCTTCTCTCATCTAGGTTCTTATTTATACATTACAATATCTCACCGACAACCTTAGGCTGAAACCTAGGTGTCAAAAACTTGATTACCAAAACCCTACGTGTCTCAAACCCTAGGTAAACTCGACGCATCTATTGGTGGTTTTTTCCACTTGCTAATTTTTCCATGATCCATCTTCCTTCCTAATCTGTTCTACTCAATCTTCTCATCCAACAACTCATTCTATCAAAATTCGCTCCTTCTTTTCTACTACTTTGACCACTTCGACCTAATCTCAGTCAATGTGTCTTCCACGCAGTTTTCACTTCATCCTTTCTCTTTGTTAGCCCCTGACTAAGTTTTGGGAGATCCTTGGTCAATTTTGACCTATTTTGGGACTTCGACAACCTGTCGAAGGAGGAGCACAAGACAAAGCAGATATCATCGGATCTTGGCCCCTTTTTGGGTCCTTTTTGGGATTTGGGATTATGTAATGGGTATGGGATGTCGGCCCATGGGTTTACCCATGTTTAGGCCTATTTTGTAAAGTATAAATAGATGCTAAGGCGATGTAGTGAGGAGATAGAGAAGTTACAAATGACTAAGTGCTAGATCTATGTGATTGAAGGATTGTAAGTGCTCTGCGAGTACTGTGTGAGACTTGCAGAGCTAAGTGCAAGTCATTGTAAGAGGCTGTGGAAGGATGTGTGCTTAGATCTACTCAGGGAAGGAGGATATAGTCAGTTGCGTAGATCTCCTGTCCTATGTGGAGTAGGGTTTTGAGGCTCTGTGCATGTAACCTATTTAATAATCTAATAAAGAAGAAGAGTTGGTGGACATAGCCCCAGGGTGGGGGTGAACCACGTATATGTTGTGTTGCTCTACTTTGTGCAATGTGTTGATGTGTTTATGTCTTTACTTGCTAAGTGATTTGATATAGATAGATATATCTATTTATGCTTTGTGCTAATGATGTATAGAGATGTTATATCTAACCTATGTGAATGTGATTAGTGCTTGAATCTGCTAGATTTAACCTACTTCTCTATGATAAGTGCTTAGATATATCAGATATGACTGAATGATGTGATGCTTTTTTTTATCTGCGGAGTATATAGTGGTTAAATATTGATGAACTATCGGTGCTAAGTTCTTTGTTAAGTATTACAATCATAGATCTGTGTCCCAACTAAGGTTGCAGACACCTGATTCCTACAACCACCCCTGCCTCTACCTCGGGTGAGACCTCATATTCTTCGTAGGTGGTGCCGAAAGGGTCGGTAGTTAGGGTTTTGTTGGTGCAATGTTGTAGCGTTGAACCCTAGGTCTGCCCCTGTGCCAACAAATGGTTCCGTTGCCGGGACCTGAAACTGTGATTGTTGAGAACTGAGAAAGAAGAATCTTTGTGCAAAGATTCGACCTGAAACTATGATTGTTGGGAACCGAGGAAGAAGAAGCTTTGTGCAAAGATCCAACCTAAAACTATGATTGCTGGGAACTAAGGAAGAAGAAGCTTTGTGCAAAGATCTAAACCTGAAATTGTGAAAGCTCTATGTGCAGATCTGTTTCCCTAGTGCCCAACATTATACTTGACCTGTGAAGCTTTGTGCTAAAGAAAAGAGGTCAGATCTGAAGAAAAGAGGTAAGATATGTAATCTTTGTGCTTTGATAAAGGTAATAATAGTGAAATGTTTTAGATCTGAAACCTTTGTGCTCTGTAGAAGTAAGATAAGTGGAATTTTTTGTTTCAAATGTATGGATCTAGGTATGTATGATAGATTATGTCGTATCTTGAAAACTAGGGCACTAACAGATGAAATAAGGTTTGGTATATGTAGATCTGATAAGAATAGTGAAATATATGTTATACCTATGCATAGAATAGATGTTTGGACTAACAAGTGGATGCAGGATCCTCGAAAGAAATGTTTGTAGGTTAGCTACTATGACCCTATCACGCAGTATAGAAAGAGATGGGAATTATTTAAAAGAAAGAGAGGATTAACCCTCTGTTACAGTTTCAAAAAATTGGGATATCTTGCTAAGGAATGACCTGGGAGAAGACCTAGTTGTCTTTTTTGCAAATCTATGGACCGAGAAGTATTGGATTTCCCTAGAATGATTGCTAAGTTTGAAGAAATGAACGTGAGACAAGAAAACCCTAAAGAAGATCCAGAAATGGAAGAACCCCTGAAAGAATCAGAGAAAGTATTACTACAGATAAAAGAAACCCTCAATGACCACCAACATGTCAGTTTATCATAGATCTTCAAAGAAAAATAATTCCTTGAATCAAGAATAGGAGACTTCAACATTGACTATGTTCTGGATGAGTAAACATAGGTGAATATCATGATAGAAAGAACTTGGGAACTTTTAGGGAATCCTGCTATGAATCCTTCATTTGGAGGAATAGGTCTATTTAGAGGAAAGATGATAAACCTATGTGGAAAGATTACCCATATATCTATGAATGTCAATGGAACTTTGACAGAGGAATATTTTGAGATTATTAAATTTATTGAAGACAACGCCCCATTTACCATGTTACTAGGAAAATCTTGGATTGAAAGAAATTAGGCCAGAAGGAAGGAAGAAGAAGAAGTTTTAGAACAGAAGAAGCAAGAGTTAAAATATTTCATGACTAGAAGGATCGCACACTTGATTGAAGAAAAAAATAATAGAGAGAAGCTATCTAACACTAGAGACCCAGATGTCAAAGTTGCAAGAACACTAGAAGACCCACAGAAGATTGAAGTACACATTCTAGATAAAGAAGAAGTATCACCCTCGACTCTTAGGAAAGAATCCCAACAACGTGAAGTAACTATGCCAAAAGAAGATAAGAATCAGAATGGAAAAATGAATACCGAGGTGAAGATCACTGGAAATAAATCTAGAAAACTAAGTAAGAAGAGAGATAATATCGACAAGTTATAGAAGTTTCCAGAGGGGACTTCGCAGAAGGAAAATTTGCAAAATTGGAGCTTCATCGGGATAACAGAACAACATCAGATGACACTTCGCCATGGAAAAGAAATATAGTCGTTGGGATCAATATAACCATTTGACCAACCCTCTGAATGGGTAGAAAGGCATTTATGGTTCACCACCAGACCGTTGGAGCACGCCATAACGGACAAAACAAAGTTAATGAAGGCTTCTCGACTGTTGCAAGAAATCCGTTGCCAAGTTATCTATTTATCCTTTCATGCCATGCATCAAGAACACTTTTTCTAACCGTGAATATAAGCCCACAGACTTGTTGATTTTATATAGTGATCATTGCACTATTTCATTCTATTCTATTGTAGTGTCTAAGTTACTCCTTGAACTCGAATATTTCCAACCCCGAGCATGTATGTCGGACGATTTCAACGTTGCAGAGAGATTTGTAGAAGAAGTTTTGATCGATCTCATGACTGAAAGAGTCATGTCAATGTCTACAGGTGTACAAGCATCATCGATGAGAGGACTGCAAGCCTCTCTATCAACTTCTCGTGGATTGGGGCCATCCCGACCATCAATAGAGAAGAAAACCAAGCATAAAGATGACCTAGCCAACACGAATTTGATTCCATCCATATTTTTTGATTACATCCTACCTCTAGCTGGTGCATTGAATCATGATAGTGTTCCAAGAGACTTCGAGTACAGTATGGTCACTGCATACCTCCTGAAGGGGATACGCGCAGCTTGAGAAGAGAAGGATAAGATCACAGTGTTGAATTTCAGCGATTTCAACCTCGGAGATCGAAATATCTATGGTATGCTCACCCCATACCAGTACCTCACTAGAAAAAAAGATCATCCCTCAGTCATGGATGATGAACCTCACATTGTCCACCCTGTTGAATGTTATGAAGGTCCCACACTTCAGAATACACCAAGCAGTCAATACATGTGTCAAACTGTTACTGTCGTGTTACCATGGAAACAACTTATGGCTAGACCATTGCATTACAGTTGAACCAACATTGATCCACAGGATCACAGGACTGAGTATGCAAGGACACGACCTGTAGGAATTTTATCTAGGAAAAGCCGCAAATAGCCCACTAGCACAGAAGATCAATGATACATATGGCGACGTTGAGAAAGGAACAAGAGGCTACAAGGTAGCTTCCATCCAGAGTGGCGCAGTGCACCTCGCATGTCAACTGATAGCTGGAAAGTTATTAAGGAAGAACCGACCTATGTAGGTCACTGGCTTTGTCATTGACCTCACAGGGAAGTGTGCGGAAGGCCTACAGATGAACTGGGTGAAGTACCTAGTTAACTAGTTGGAACTAGATTGTCGAGAAACATAGGATCAAGGTTATGAATTTCATTTCAGCTGGCTCCTGGTCCTCATTGCATTTGTTTCCTGGGAGATGCCAGAAGGAGCAACCTTCCTAGACATACAGTCGTTTGAACTACTTTCCGCGAAGTTCTCTACCCTCTGGTATTCAACTGATATGAACAAATAGTGGCAGTCGAAAGCTGTGTTTCATACATACTACTTCCAGCTAAAGCAAGCCATCAAAGATGAGACTCACATGACTCCAAACACCCTACATAGGTTTATACCACTGTTGAATTTCAATGCATATCGACACTTTATCTACATTACAGTGTGAGAAGATGAACATAAAGAGAAACTCCAGTCATATTACAAGCTTACATAAGAATACCTTGAGGAGATCACTAAGTAATGGTCCTTTGACCTCTTTATCCCTGCCAACCCCATAGATATATCTGATATTGACATCCTAGAAGACACTCATAAAGAACAAAATACACCCAGAACCAACAGACAGAAGAAGACTGAGGAGGCCCAAAACTTAAGCAACACCTCAGGGAAGATTGTTTCCATGTCACCTAACCAAGGGGGTGGTGATGATGTAGAAGCTAAACAGAGACCAGACGAAGTAACAATGCCCAGAAATGAGGTTGACCCTTTGAAGAAGAGGAAGGTTTCCCCCCTGAAACCTTATTCTCAGAAGAAATAGAAAGCCTCCATGACTAATATGCATATTGTCCTCACCTCCGATGACTTCAACTTCATCATAGCAACCCTGAATGATGTTTCACTAGATATAGCAGAGAAACAAGGAGCAAAGTAGGAATAAATGTATGATAGGATTGAATTCGAGCTTCGAGGGGTACAGCAGGCCCTTTAGTCCAGCTGCATAGTCTCCACTATGACCTTTCCATCGGAGAACCAGAGTCGGGAGATGAGCCAACTCAACTCCACCGACTAGTTGATACAGTCGAATCTCGCCTTCGATGACCACAAGAGGAAATAGAACAAGCCACCCAGGCTTTGATGCAAGTGCAAGGAGTACTTGTAGAGTAGCGTCGAGATGCAAAATAGGAAAAGATTGCTCTCCAATAAAAGTTCGATGAAGAAAAAGCACAACTACAACAAGGAAAAGAACAATTGCTCGTGAAGAAAATTGAAGTGAAAGAAGCGGTTAACAGAGCACTTCGCTCTGTGAAATTCATAGAAATAAAGGTAGAGGACTGAGTCACGCAGAAAGTAGAGAAGCTCATAGAAGTTATCCAGCAGCTACAACAACACATCGCAGACTTATATCTCCACGTAGTGCCCAGGACCCCATAGGATGTAAGGGATCAAAGAGAAGCAACTGCTCAAAGCACAGTTGAGAGAATAAAATCCTTTGCTATGGAATGTAAGAAACTTACTGATCACAATGCCTAGACCTACGAGAAACTCACTGAGAATCCAGAATTGAAGGCACTAGAGTCACAGCTCCAAGAGGCGAAGTATCAAGATGAAACGATACATGCACAGCTGAAGCCTTTGTCAGCTGTGAAAATAATGAAGTGATCCCAAGAGCAGCGCACTACCCAACAACAGATCCACACTATCTAGAGCAGAGTTATGGAAGTAACTCAGAGGCTCCAACCTGTACAATATAAGACCTATCAATTGTTCATAGAGGTCGAAGGTCAAGGAGCAGAACTGGAGCAGGTCGTCACAGAAATCGAACAATGCCTGGAGGGACCTATCAATGGTGTAGCCATCCAATAATTCACTGAACAGGAGGCCAAGGCAAAAAAACAAGTTGAATTATCTCGAGCCAAGATCGAGGCTTTCAAAGAGGAATTATCCAGATCATAGTGACTCGTGATGAGTCATAGGTGAGTGTTGGGGGCCTGTTGTCCCTTGACCAAGTTTTGGGAGATCCTTAATCAAGTTTGACCTATTTTGGGACTTCGACAACCTATCGAAGGCAAAGCGCAAGATGAAGCAGAGATCACTGGATCTCAGCCCCTTTTTGGGTCCTTTTTTTATTTTGGATTATGTAACGGGTATGGGATGTCGACCCATGGGTTTACCCATGTTTAGGCCTATTTTGTAAAGTATAAATAGATGCTAAGGCGATTTAGTGAGGAGATAGAGAAGTTATGAATGGCTAAGTTCTAGATCTATGTGATTGAAGGATTGTAAATGCTCTGTGCGTACTGTGTGGGACTTATCGAGCTAAGTGCAAGTCATTGTAAGAGGCTGTGGAAGGCTATGTGCTTAGATATACTCAGGGAAGGATGATCTAGCGAGCTGCGTAGATCTCTTGTCCTATGCGGAATAGGGTTTTGACGCTCTGTGCATGTAAACTATTGATGAAGCTAATAAAGAAGAAGAGTTGGTGGACATAGCCCCAGGGTGGGGTTGAACCACATATATGTTGTGTTTCTCTTCTTTGTGCAATGTGTTGATGTGTTTATGTATTTACTTGCTAAGTGATTTGATATAGATAGATAGATCTGTTTGTCCTTTGTGCTAATGATGTATAGAGATGTTAGATCTGACCTATGTGAATGTGATTAGTGTTTGAATATGCTATATCTGACCTACTTCTCTATGATAAGTGCTTAGATATATCAGATCTGATTGAATGACTCAATGCTCTATTTTATCTACAGAGTAGATAGTGGTTAAATATTGATGAACTATCGGTGCTAAGTGCTCTGTTAAGTATTACAATCACATATCTTTGTCCCAGCTAAGGTTGTAGACACCTAATTCCTGCAACCACCCCTACCTCTACCTCGGGTGAGACTTCATCTACTTTGTAAGTGTTGTTGAAAGGGCCGATAGTTAGGGTTTTGTTGGTGCATTGTTGTAGCGTTCAACCTTGGGTCTGCCCCTATGCCAACACTCTTCCTTTTTCCTTGATTTTCTTCCTTAATCCATACCCAAGGGCCAACATCTAACCCCCATTGCTTGAATGGCATGGAAACGGTCAAAGGTTGGAGCGGGACAACTGCTCTCTTTTCCCTCCCCACGCTCATTTGACAAGTTTTATAGTTTCTAGCATGTGTGATAGTCCCTGAATAGAGTAGGCCAATAATATCTAGCTCTCAGTATTTTATGAGCAGTGGTGTTTCCTGCGAAATGTCCACCTGCAGGACCATCATGGAGCTCCTTTAGAACTTTGTCTGCATATTCACATTCGAGACATCTTAAAAGTACCCCATCATAATTAACATGGAAGGGCACCGAATTGATGAGGTGATATTGTGCTAATTTTAACCTGAGAGATCTCCTTTCCCTAGGATTTAGGTTTTCTGGGCAAGTCCCATGATGCAGGAGATAAGTCAGTTTCTCATACCAAGAATCTTTCCCTGGGGAGATGTATGAAACTTCACCACACCATAATTCTAATTCATTCTCCCATCCAGGGTATTCATTTACTAGGTCTTGGGCTTCAGCTTTCAGTTTTCATAACCCCTGTCCCTTAACCAGTTTGGTAGGTTTTATATCTAGATCGAATTCTTGGACTACTGCCATCCATTTTTCTCTTATTTACCCCATATCCTATTGAGTGAATAGGGATCAAACTATAGGGTGAGGCACGATGACTTTGGTATGGTTCTTCAAGATGTAATATATGAAGTGTTTCACTACCTTGTATATTGCATAAGCCTGCTTGTCTATAGAAGGGTAATTTAGATCGACCCCTTGGATATTAGTTCTCATGAATGATACTGGGGCCTCGTTTTCATCATCATCCTTCCAAATCAATACTGCAACTAACGATTGGTCAGAGGTGAAAGTATAGAGGAATAAATATTTGCTAAAATCGAGACTTCACAACACTGGGGCTTGAGATATTTCAGTCTTAATATTGCTAAAATAACTTTTTCGTTCATCGTCCCACTTAAATTCAATATCTTTAAGGATCATGTTTTGTAAGGGTTTCATCATTTCAACAAAATCGGGGGTGAATTTCCTCACAAAATTGATTTTCCCAAAGAAGGATTGCATAGCCTTTTGTTGTGGGGTAATGGGAGTTGAGTTATAGCCCTAATCCATTCTGGGTCCATGCAAATTCCTTCTCAAGATATAATATGACCTATCAATTTACCTTACTCGACACCAAAAATAGTTTTCTTAGGGTTTAAGGATATATCGTATTTCCTACACCTTTCGAAAATCTGGGTTAAGTGTTGGATGTGATATTCTCTGGTCTTTGAATACACAGTCACGTCGTCCAAATAGAATACTACACACTTGTTGATTAATCTCTGAAACGCTACATCCATATCCCTTTGGAAGGTCTCCCCTGCATTGATTAACCCAAAGGGAATACGTTTATAAGAGAAGGTTCCCCACTTGGTTTGGAAGGTAGTCTTCAAACGGTCTTCCTTTGAAACTAGAGCTTGGTTGTAACCTAAAAAAAAATCCAACAGGGAGAAAATCTCAGATCCAGACACAGTCTACAAGATTTGTTCCATTGGTGGGACTAGGTAGATATCCTTTTCTGAAGCTCTGTTGAGGTTTCTGAAATATATGCATAGGCGGATCTCCCCAGACTTTTTCCTCACAGGAACCAAATTTTCTACCCATACAGATTGTACAACCTTGAAGATAATCTTGACATCTAGTAGTTTCTTTAATTCCTGACACATGAGAGGCTCCAGGGGTGGGTGGTACTTCTGGAGCTTCTATTGGAACTGTTTCACTGAAGGATTTAACGTGATTGTGTGTTGAATGATAAGAGTGTCGTAAGTTTTTAGATATCGGTAGGACCATGCAAATACATCTTGATATTTTCTGAAAAGTTTTATATAGGCCTTCCTTTCCTCTTTATATACTATCTTGTCGATATTTATATTCTTTGGGTTTTCCGAGGTTACTAGATTTATAGTTTCGAGCATGGGACATGAACTCCCTTTCTTTGTGTTAGTTGACCCTTTGAATCTTTCTCTTAATTCAAAAAGGTTTTCTAAATTGGATACCCCTTTCAGTATCACGTGAGACCTTGGTTTTTCGGTCAATTGATCTGTATGAGGATCAATTTCTACTAATTTCTCCTGAAATACTTCATTGTCAATGGCCAAGTATTTAAAATTATATTGATTGGTCAAAAAATTTATGATCTGTTCATCTCCTTCAAATACCTTCCAATTAGAAATATTGTTGGGCACCGATGGTTTGTAGAGTAGCTCCATAGTGAATTGGGAGGCTTCGTAGTCTTATAGAGGGGATAACCTTGAGGCAACAGTGGCCAGAGAATCAATGAGAGTGTTCTTTGCTCTGGGGATCGTTGTAATATTGAAGGCTTCAAAATTTTCTATCAGACTGTGCACTTCATGTTGGTAATTCCTCAGGTGGGGAGAGTTGCAATGTATAGTGATCCTTACTTATCTAAGGACAATTTTAGAATCCTCGAAAACCTTCAATTCTTTAACATTTAAGTCCATGACCTTCTTTATCCCTTGTAATAGAGCTTCATACTTGGTGGTGTTGTTTGTGCATTTAAATTCTAGTCTACAGAACAGGAAATTCCATTTGTATTTTGGATCAATGAGGATGCACCCTGCCCCTGGCCCTTCTTGCGATTTAGATCCATTGAAGTATAAGGTCGAAACATGTGGGAAAAAACTATCAACTTCCTCTTTCTTATCACTTTCCTCCTTTCCTCCTATCTATTCCATGGTTTCTAATGCCTGTTCCTAACAGAAGAGGGTTTCCTCCACCGTCGTTGGAAAATTTTCTTGAAAACTTATTTCAGAGTTTTGAGTAAGAGGGACATTATATGAGAGGGGGGAGAAATTCCCGAACTCAGAGTCACAGGAATAATTTCCTATCATGGGGAAATCTGTCGATGAGGTTAGGGGTTTCTAGGTCGGTGACAGTATGTTTTAGATATCTTTCCCTATCGATTCTGATCATATTCATGTGTCCCTTTAATGGTAGCCAAATGTGACCCCATTCTGTACTAAAGTATCCATTTAAATTCTTGGACCAATATTGAATCAATAGAAATCCATAATATTATGGGATATCTACTACAATGATGTCAATTACTTGAACAAATTTCGGATGAGTCGCCATTTTGAACATTACATCTTTGAGTTCTCCCATAACTTTTACCCGGGTTCTGTCTAGTTGTATCACATGTTTATCACTTTTCAGAGGGACTTCTTTTAATTTCTTGCATATAGACAAAGGCATAACATTAGAATATGCTCGTGAGTCAACCAAACAGTTATGGAGGTTTCTTTTGAAGACTTCAAATGTCAAAAGGAAAGGTGGGACAAAAGGTTTTCCCTTCTTATATTCAGAGAAGGCATTCACAATTGGTTTATTTCTTAGATCTATGGGAGTTATATTTTCACCTTCATCAATGCTTGTTGTAGGACTTTCTTCTGATTTCAATGCTTTTAACAAAAAGTGCTTTTGATGAGGGATTCTACACATGTCCATGACCGATATATTTTCCTTCAACTTCTTCAAATATTCTACGATGTTGTAGTCTAGCTTGGGAAATTCTTGTGTATGGATGTTTATAGGATTTTTTCCGGGGACAAAAGGTGCTTTCGAGTGATCGGGACCTAGTTTTCATCCCAACGTTTGGGTCGTAATAATGTCGTTTGAGACAGGTTGACCCCTACTTCATGTTTGCACAACCAAGATTTCTACGGGTGGTTATTGAACCTCAAATAGGTCATCGAAAGGCACTGGTAGGTTAGTGTCCCATATCAACATGGTTGTTTCTTTTGGTGGATCAACTTCTTCATGATCAAAAATATTCATAACTAAGACACTTGATTGTTTGATTAGGGAAACCTCATCTAGAAACTAGTGGGCCATCAAATTCATGGCATGCACCCATTGTGGACAATCTCTTTCAGAGTGTTTCTCTTGGTGATAGGTACATAAAGAGTCAGATGCTACATTTCCCAGATCGATATTTAAGTTAGCTGTGGGGGGTTCAATTTCTTTGAAAGGTGGATTTCTTTTAAAAAAGGGTTTATAGGGCCTCTGGCCTTGGTTTCCTTCACCTTCACTTCTTTTCATGTCTATGATTTCGTTTGACAACTTCTTAACCATGCGTTGTAGGTATTCTATGTCTCCACTCCCCTTTTCAGGACCTTTTTCTGTCTCTTTCCCTGAGGCTCTAGTCAATGGTATTCCTATACTAGGAGGAGGTTGAAATTCCTTCTTAACTAGTGAGACCTGGCCTTCTTTACATCCCTTCATTTGGAATTCTATTGTTTTGGATTCTTCAAAACTATCATCTAAGGTTTTTTTGGCAGCCCTCTTCATAAACATGGAAATAGAAGCTGGGAGAGCATTAGCATATACGTCGATTTACAACTCCTGAGTGGGTTTAGCTTTGGGTTGAATTTTTTTTAGGACAGTGGTGAATAGTTGATGAAGTTATTTAACCTTCTCCTTTGAACTCATGGTGGCAGAGAACAACTCGACCATCAAATCTCATGTAGTGGTTTCTTCTGCAAATTTATCTAGAAAATCCTTTTGAAACTTCGTCCAGCTAGTTATGGATCCTACATGTAAGTTAAAATACCACGTGGAGGCCAAATTCTCAAAAGTATATGGGAAAATACTTCATAGTACGTCTTCATGTTGGACATTCATCAGTCTGATAGCTAGTATGAATTTTTTGATATGGCCTTTCGACAATCCTGAGGTTTCAGGGTCAAATTTAGGGAGTGACTTTTCTGTATGTCGGGGAAGGTTATGTATTCGTCCAGGGATGGCCAGAGAATCTCTGGCCAACAAAGGATTATTATTCTGAGGTGGGTTTACCATTTATTAATTATGATCATTGTTATCTTCCATTTCGTCCGATCCCAAAACTGAGCGTTCTGAGTTAAACCCTTGTCGAAAAAATCGTCGGACTCAGAGAAGTTGTCGGCTGGTGTTTCAGGGATTATATTAAGAGGATATTCGATTTTGGTGAGGGTGAAATCTATCAGGTCTTCTACCATGTGCACAAAAAATTGGTCAGGGGTATCGACCACTAGTCTACTTACTTTTTTTCTATGAGGAATTAACGGAGCTAAGGGAAACGCTCCAATTTGTCGGGCGTAAGCTCTTGTGATTCTTCTGAACTGGTTCAACTCCTCGTGAGGGAGAGCATAAGGTATCTCAAGGAGTATATGTTCTTCATATTTCTAGGGTGAGTTACTCATTTCAAGAGTACTCAGAGTGTATGTTTTGTCTTGAGAATGACTAGCCATGCATGTGGGTTGTTTTGAATCTACAGGCTGCATGAAAAATTATGTAAAAAATATTGTCAGCCATTCATTCTTCAGGCCCTCCTTCTAGCACCGTTTATTTTAAGGGGTCCTAAATCCATTTAACTCAATAGTAGGAATGAAACTCGCCATCGAGGCCCAATTAGATTCTATAGCGTTTAATGGTGGAATGGTTCTCCAGGTCTTGCGATACAGCTAATTAATCGATGGGCTTTACGTAGTGATTGACATGATGTCTTCTTGTGAAATCTCCTCCTTTAGTTTGAGCGTTCTCTTTTTGTATTTTATCTTATAGGTGGGACTGATACAAGATAAATGTTGGTATAAACCAACCGGGTAACAAAGGGGAAATGAATTACCTACTGAATAAGGTTGATCTCAGGATGACCCTCATACTCAAGCATGCAGACAATGATTCTTACACCTACAACAAGACTAGTACTAATACATTAACCTATTGGTGTTCCAATTATTGACTGAGATACAATTATCATAAGAAAACATACATGCAATAAATGATGGTAAGAAAAATAGTTTCCTTAACTCTAATCAACAATCACATATTAACACAATGATTTACTCTTCATCATTAGATACAAGAACTATACAAATATTGAATTAGATAACTTATCAACATATTTAGAGTCTCTTACCCATTACAACATCCATTCATGAGATAAAATAAAAAATAATTCTTCTTCAGATCCAATCACACACGCTTTTGATGAAAAACATAAAACTTTGTCTCTGGTCCTAAACAAGACTTCTCAATTAAGGTAGCTCGGAAATAGCTCTTTACCATCCAAAAATCAAGGTTTTGCAATAACCATTGACCTCCTATAACAGGTCGATCCTCCTATTTATAACATATTATTAATTAAAAATAACTATCAAAAGTGCAAGATAAGTAAAACAAAACATTGCCACATGGCCCTTTCATCGCTCATTCTTTTAAGAGTCATCAAATGGTTTCATTTGAGTGGATGAATCTTCTTGTACTACAACCATTGGAGGAAGAGATCCTCACATGTGTTGGTCTATTGGGGTCAAAAGAATCTCCTTTATCTCTACTGCTCATGCCCGATATTTGACTATTCTGGTACTTAACTGCTGCAACATGGTCTGAGGATTGATCAATTGTTCCATGAACTACTGGACTTGACCTGGCGCCATGTTCCCCACCGTTTCTATCTCCGCAGACCACAATGAGTCTTGTTCGTCATGTAATTTGACTATGTCATGCAAGTCGAAAAAGTCATCGGGTGTGCCAAATTATGGGAGGTCGATGTCTCTCATCGCCCGGTTGATCTTGGTCCAAGTATTTTCACACTCGTCCCATTACTCTTGAATTTCATGATGAGGTTCTTGGGCCATCTTGACCCAATATTCGACTGAATTATTTATGCGATCGATGTTGCTATCGCTTAGTACCAAAATGTCGTTCTCTTCTGCTTCCTGGCCCTGCTGAACGACGTTGATGTAATCGATCCTTTCCATTGCTTGGTGTGATTTTTCATACCATATTTCCAAATATTTACACGTCGCTAGTGCCATAAGGGTGTCTTCTTGGAAATTGGTTATTCCTGCAGTGAAAAGGTGTCACTCATTTGTGAATTTACTATAGGCGTCTTGGAATTCGTTTCTCAAGAACATCGTGTCCTATGTGGAGTCCTGATAATATTTATCCAAATGGTGTAGATGGTCCAACTCCTTCAACAAAGTGGCCATCTCCTCTTCATCCCTTTTCTCTCTATCCAGGGTGGCATATGTGATTTCCATCCCTGCACCGATAAGATTAGATGTCTTGGCATGCTCCGTGCTAATCATTTTTTCCTCTATGGTGATGAGGATGGAGCGATCTAGAGTAAGCCTCCTCTTATTGGTGGTTCTCTTCAATATGGATTTCCTCTTCTGGTCATAGGATATGGATAGTATATCATCAACCTCATCCACGGGTTCGAGGATTTGTTGATCTCACCATGTAAGCATATTTCCCAGGCTCCCGACGATGTATATATGTTCAAGAATGGGTTCTTGAACCTCTTTCATGTGTTCTGAATCCTCGACCCCTAGTTGTTTCTCATTGGGAGGTAAAGTACCAATAGAAATTGAAGCATTAGGGGCATGCTCGGTACTTAATTGATAATCAATTATTGGGATGTCGATTTCCTGATGTGGAACTTCTTATCTTTGTTCACCCGACCCTAGCTCGTCCTTCGGGCTATCCACTTGGGTCTCTGGTACATCAAGTAGCTCAGTGTCTAAGACACTTTCGACCTCATGGTAATTATGTGGAAGGCCTTGAATTTGAGCATTGGGAGCTGGGGAAGATGCCTTCTCAGGCTCCTTTTCCTCTGTGATCTGCACCAAAGTCACCAAGGACACATTTTAAGTCTCCTCATCATCGTAGATTATTATTAACTCATGTAGGGGGTTTGGTGCAATTTCTCTCCCTGATGTCCTTGTTATCTTTGGCTAAGCTAAAACATCCCCTGGTGATCTAGCCTATGGTGTTGTAACTTCAGGGTTATATAACCCGATGATTTCTACAATTTGTATTATCTCCCGACCACTTGGACCTACCCGGATCTCAACTGGGTTTTCGGTAGGGACCCTTTTCATTTCCATGAGGTCTAGGTCATTACAGAACTGATCCATTACTCACTAAGCCTATTCCATTAGGATCAATCCCCTTGTCTGTGCCTCCAGTTTCATAGTCAGTCCTCTATTTTGCACCTTTGTTGTCGTTTCCACTTTCATTTATTCCCTATATCTGAGGGCCTCTTGAGACGAATTCTCTATAGTTTCATCATGTTCATCCATGCTCATGGCCTTGAACCTGGTCAATTTCGGGTCATCCATCCTTTTCACCACCTCATCCCAGTCCTGGGCGTTCTCTATAAAGACTTCATCTTTGAACTTGTCATGAGAATACGGCTAGCAGGACGACACCTGTGAAGCATGTTGCAAGACCAGGCCCTTTGGATTGTGCTTGCAGAATATGCCCATCAAGAATCTGAATTTGAGTTATCTTAGCCCTTCTTGTTTGGCTTGAGTGATGTCCTTTACCAAGTAGAAGCCTACATAGAAACCATAAGGTATGAAACCTCGTTTCTTGTCCTTGACGAGGGTGGTGTTGTAGCCTTGGAAGATGGTTTGATAGCATATTTATCCTACTACGAGCTGGTCTGGGACATGAGCTAGTAGGATATGTGGTGCTTCGGTGGCCCAAAACACCATGATTTAGGTGGTGCGCTCGTCCAAATACCAATGGCCTACCTTGGATATCATCTTTTTTCTTGTCGTCGATATTCTTGGGAATTCCTTCTTAAAAAGAATAAAATAAATTTGGGCAATGAATTCATTATATATGAGGGAGTAGGATTTATTACACCCGTTTTCCCATAGCACGCTGAAGTAGACATGGACCAAGAGCTCTGCAACATGCCAACTCAGATTCATGTCGACAAAGACGTTTTTGGTGCACATGGCATCAAGCAAGTATGAATCCATGTAAAACGTTGGTTCTTTCCCTTCCTTCAACACCTAGGCCTACTGCACACAGATGCTCAATTTCTTGGAGATTATTTCCCCCCCAGTTGAAGTTGCACCCGACAATTGCAACTATGTATGCCAAAGGCATCCATGCCTCTAAAAACCTGGAGAAATATTTCTATCCGTACAATCGACAGATGAGAGCCATCAAATAGCCATATGGCTCCCTTAAGTTGGTTGTCCCATACCTGCCAGTGCTCCAGTTGGTAAAATTATTTTCCTCCCTCCACCATGAGGCCATCACCCGACTGGTGTCTTGGTGTTCGTAGAAATTCATGATGAAGTCTGTGTTTAGCCGCTCCTCTGGGTCTCCGAGTTTGTAATACCTCTGAACTTCTATCGGGAGGAACAATACGACACACCTGCCATGGTCATCATTGATTAAAGACTTATGTGTGTCTGTGTGGTTGATTAGCCACTTCAGGGTTTCTATGGAGGGAAAAAATGGGGGTTCTTCCTACCACCATATGTAGATACGACCGTCAGATGTTCGGGAACACCTGGTCATCGAGGGCGCTTATGTGTGGATCATTGTGTGGGACATATTCTGGGTACTCTTCTCAGCTAATCCTATTAAATAGATCCCCCCAATGTGGGATCTCCATCTTGGACCTTGTGCTTTCCTCTATATCGCCAAAGGCCAAAGGATCGATGCAAACCTTCTTGGTTGTTGTCTTAACGACAAGTTCCGGCCTTGGGGCATATTCCAATTGCTTTGAGATCCCTCGAGAAGAGCCTTCATCTACCTCTGGTTCTTTCAGCTTCGGTGCTCTCAACAATATCCTAGTGGTTGAATTTCTTGGTGGCATTATTCCTGCAACTTAAAATAAAATTTTAGAGATTATGTAAAACAAAAATCGGAAAAAAACATATAAATTATAGCCATGTAAAATTCATAGACTCGGATACACACCTCTAAAGCTTGTTAAAACTTGGTTATTTTGATAATCACGAAGTTGATACATCCTTCGAGTTTCTCGTCTTGCTCATTTGGATGCTCCATAATTCTCCTACTCGTAGAATGATTTCGTTTACAAAGGCTCAAGATATTTTAAACATGAAATATCTTACTGTGTCGCATCAACCATTCAATTCGGGTTATGAGTGAATTTTAAAAAATCTATCGTCGAATATTGAGAACTTAAATTCATCGTGGGTTGACGACAGAGGCACAGGTGGTTATGTGGTCTATTGGTCATTTTAAAGGATTGTTTTGATTGGTGCACGAGGTAGAAACTAATGAGGGATTGAGTATTAATTAGATCCTTAAATGCTCAAAATCCGATCATATCTAATGCTAAAACATCCCATCGTGTATCTATCTTAGTGGGTGGATCGGGGATCAGGGGTGTGCTTATGAACGTTTTCGTTGATATCCTCCTGCAAAAATATTCGATGCCGAACGATCTTATCGTACAATACTGACGCGACGAAGCTGACTTGGAGGTGTGACTCGGACCTAGGGAACCAAGAATGACTTAGGATAGAACTAGGTCATACTATCCTCTTACCTGGTAAATACACATGGCATTGAATACCAGTGATTTAATTCACGTGTATTAATCAGAGTCGAGACTTTCCTTAAGTTATTCGTTCTAAAACAAACCTTATCTTTTTGATGCCAAAAATGTGTCCAAGGTAGGTGATCGGCGATAAACCTATCAAAGTGCTTTTTTCAGATCGACTCCTTTGAAAAAGTCCCAATGTCGAGAGACACATCGGGGATTGGCGACTGGGGATAGCTTTCATCGTGGTCAAAATATTTGTTGTGATCCTTCTAGGTTTTACCCAATTTCGATAAAGTGCATCGGGCATCGTCTATCAATGATGTATTTTCATTCTTCATTAAAGTCTGTCCCCCTTCTTTGACCGATGCCAAAGGGGAATCGACTATTAACAATATCTTTATGCACAAACCAAAACTTCCTTTTTTTGATGTCGATGGATATCAACGCTCAACGACTGAGGTTTTCCAAGTGGTTATTTTTCCTTCTTTGAATTCCTTTCGATGTCAACCCTAAGTGTGTTCAGTGAAGTGTTTGGATGTCGATTCTTTATTCAGGTGTTTAAGGTATTTTTAGTCATGAGGTTTCATAAGTTCAAGAAAACCTAAATAGGTGATGAGAGTCATGAAAAAATCAAAGAAAAAACATTTTTTCTAGAATGAAATCGGATCAGACAATGCAAAAGATCAAGTGGTACCCAAAAAAGTGAAAAATTGATAGAGGCCTTTTTTAATGTGTGTTGAGTGCTCAACAATACCCTAGGGTTTCCATGTAGGGTTCTATTTGGTAAAGGATACCACTCAAGAAAAACAAGAAGGGTTGAGCCAACTCAAATTCAGATTCCCGACGAGTTGATTTCGCAAGAATGATCCAAAGGGCCCGGTATTGCAACATACTTCATAGGTGTCATCTTGCTAGTTGTATGATCACGATAAGTTCGAAGATGAAGTCTTCACATAGAACACCTAGGACTGGGACGAGGTGGTGAAAAGGATGGTAGACCCAAAAATGACCAAGTTCAAGGCCATGAACATGGATGAACAGGAGGAAACAATAGAACAGTTGGCTCAAGAGGCCTTTATATCTAGGGAAGAAATCAGAGCAGCATAGGCAACATAGGTGTAGAATAGGGGATTGTCTATGACACCTGAGGCGCAGTGAAGGGTATTTATCCTAATGGAACAAGCACAAAGAGTAATTGATCAGCTGCAAAATGACCCTAACCTCATAGAAATGACAAGGGTCCCTGTCGACAATTCAATCGAAATCCAAGGATATCCAAGTGACCCAGAGCCAATACAAATTGAAGAGATCATTGGGTTAGATAATCATGAAGTTTCAACGCCACAGGCCAGATCATTAGGGGACATTTCAGCTCAGCCCGAGATAGCAAGGACATCAAGGAGAGCAAGTGCTCCAAACCCCCTACACGAATTAATAACTATCTATGATGATGAAGAGAGTTTGGAGGTTTCCCTGGTGACTCTGGTATAGATCATAGAGGAAAAGGAACCCGAGAAAGCATATTCCCAAGCCCCCTATGCTCAAATTCAAAGCATTCCACAAATTGATCAGGAGGTTGAAAGTGTCTTAGACACTGAGATACTTGATGCACTAGGGACCCAAGTGGATAGCTTGAAGGACGAGCTAGTGTCGGATGGACAAGAAGAAGAAATGCCATAGCAGGAAATCGGCATATCAACAGTCGATTATCAAGTAATTATCGAGCCAGCCCCTGATGCATCCACTTTGGCCGGTACTTTACCTCCCGATGAGCAACAACTAGAGGCCAAACTTTCAGAACACACAGGAGAGGTTGAAGAACCTAGTATTGAACATATATACATTGTCGGGAGCCTGGAAAACATGCTTACCTAGGGAGAGCAGCAAATCCCCAAACCCATGGACGAGATCATTGATATACACGCCATCACCTACTACTGAAAGAGGAAGGCCATCATGAAGAGAACCACCAAGAAGAGGAGGTTTACTCTAGACAGCTCCATCCTCATCACCACGGAGGAAAAATTGATTAGCAGAGAGCATGCCAAGACGTCCGAGATTATTGGCACAAGGATGGAAATCACATATGCTACCCTGGATAGAGTGAGGAAGGATGAAGAGGAGTTGGCCATTGCGCTGAAGGATTTGAAGAATCTACGCCATTTGGAGAAATATTATTAGGACTCCACACAGGCCATAGTGTTCTTAAGAAGTGAATTCCAGGATGCCTACAGTAAATTCACGAATGAGTGGAACCTTTTCATTGCAGGGATAGCCAATTTCCAAGAATACACCCTCATGGCACTGGCGATGTGAAAGGATATGGAAATATGGTATGAGAAAGCACACCAAGTAGTGGAAAGGATCGATTACTTTAGCACGGTTCAATAGGGTCGTGACGTTGAAGAGCATGGTATTTGGGTACTAAGGGATAGCAACATCGACTGCATAAAGAAATCGGTCGAATACTAGGTGAAAATGGCCCTTGAACCTCATCAAGAAATCCAAGAGAAATGGGTTGAGTGTGAAAAGAGCTGGACCAAGATCAATCGGGCGATGAGAGATATCAGCCTTCCAGAATTTGGCACACTTGATGACTTTGTCGACTTGCATGACATAGTCGAACTCCATTCCGAACAAGACTCATCGTGGGCTACGAAGATAGAAAAGGTGGTGAAAATGGCACTAGGTCAAGTACAACAGTTCATGGAACACCTGATCAAGGCACGGATAATGTTGTAGCAGTTAAGTGGTAAAGTAATCAAGTATTGGGCATAGGTAGTGGAGATAAAGGAGATCCTTTTGGCCCCAATGGACCAACACAGTTTCCCATATGCCAACACATGCGAGGAACTCTTCATCAAATGGTCGGAGTATGAGAAGTGTCATCCACTCAAGTGAAACCATTTGATGACTCTTAGAAGATTGAGAGATGAAAGCGCCATGTGGCAATGTTTTGTTTTACTTAGCTTTCACCTTTGATATTTATTTTTAGTTAATAATATGTTATAAATAAGAGGATTGACCTGTTAGAAGAGGTCAATGTTTTTGGCAAAGACCCTCATTTTTGGATTTGTAAATAACTATTTCGCAGTTACCTTAATTGAGAAGTCTTGTTTAGAACCAGAGACAAGTTTATGTTCATTTTTCATCAAAAGCATGTGTGATTGGATTTGAAAAAGAATTATTTTTTATTTTTATCTCATGAATGGATGTTGTAATGAGTAAGAGCCTCTGAATCTATTGATAAGTTATCTGATTCAATATTTTTATATTTCTTGTCTCTAATGATGAAAATTAAATCATTGTGTCAATGTGTGATCATGATTAGAGCTAAGAAAACTATTTTTCTTTCCATCATTTATTACAGGTATGTTTTATTCTGATAATTGTATCTCATTCAATGATTGGAACACCAACAGGTTAACATATTAGTACTAGGCTTTTCATAGGTTCAAGAATCATTGTCTGCATGCTTGAGCATGAGGGTTATCCCAAGCTCAACCTTCTTCAATAGTTAAGCATTTCCCTTTGTTACCCAGCTAGTTTATACCAACATTTACCTTGTATCGGTCTCACCTATAAGAGAAAATACAAAAAAGAGAATGTTCAAACTGAAGGAGGATCTTTCACAAGAAAAATCATGTCAATCACTACGTAAAGCCCGTCGATTAATTGGCAAGATCACAAGATCTGGAGAACCATTCCACCATTAAACGATGCAAAATCTAATTGGGCCTCGATGGCGAGTTTGGTTCCTGTTGTTGAGTTAAATGGATTTAGGACCCATCAACATAATTGGTGCTAGAAGGAGGGCCTGAAGAATGAATGGATCACAATATTTTTGACATAATATTTCACACAGCTTGTAGATTCAAAACAACCCACATGCATGGCTATTCATTCTCAAGATAGCCCACACACATTGAGTACTCCTGAAATGAGTAACTCACCCTGGAATGAGGAAGAACACTTATTACCTTAAATACCTTTTCTCTTCCCCACGAGGATTTGAACCAGTTCATAAGAATCACAAGAGCTTACACCCGACAAACAGAGGAATACCCTTAGCTCTGTTACTTCCTCAAAGAAAACAAGTAAGCATACCAGTGGTCGACACCCCCGACCAGGTTTTCGTTCACACAGTAGAATACCTAATAGATTTCACCGTCACCGAAATCAAACATCCTCTTAATCTAATCCCCAAAACACTAGTCGGTAACTGCTCTGAGCTCGATGATTTTTACGACGACGAAGGGTTCAAATCAGAATGGTCAGTTTCAGGATTGAACGACATAAAAGATAAAAATGATCACAATGAATAAAGGGGAAATCCACCTCATAATAATCAACCTTGGTTGGAAAGAGATGCTCTATCCATCCCCGAATGAGTACATAACCTTCCTTGACACCCAAAAAGGTTACTCCATAAATTTGACCCTGAAACCTCAGGATTGCCTGAAGACCATATCAAACAATTCATACTAGCTACCAGACTGATGAGTGTCCAACATGAAGATGTATTATGCATTATTTTCCACTATTCTTTTGAGAATTCGGCCTCCACATGGTATTTTAACTTACCTGTAGGGTCCATAACTAGTTGGACAAAGTTTCAAAAGGATTTTCTATATAAATTTGCAGAAGAAACCACTACAGGAGATTTGATGGTTGAGTTGTTCATCGCCAGCATGAGTTCGACGAAGAAGGTTAAAGACTTTAATCAACGATTCACCACTATCCTAAAACAATTTCAACCCAAATCTAAACCCACTCATGAGTTTCAAATCGAAGTTTATGCTAATGCTCTCCCAACTTCTATTTCCATGTTTGTGAAGAGGGCTGCCAAAACAACCTTAGCTGAGAATTTTGAAGAAGCCAAAACAATAGAACTACAAATGAAGGGATGTAAATAAGGAAGGGTCTCATTAGTTAATAAATAAGTTCAGCCTCTTCCTAGGAGAGGACTCCTGTTGATTAGACCCACAGGGAAACAAACAGAACAAGGTCCCGAAAAGGGAAGTGGAGACATAAAATACCTACAACACATGGTTAAGAAGTTGTCAAATGAAGTCATATACATGAAAAGAAATGCAGGGGAAGGAAACCAAGGCCAAAGGCCCTATAAACCCTGTTTTAAAATAAATTCACCTTTCAAAGAAATTGAACCTCCCCCAACCAACTTGAACATCGATATGGGAAATGTAGCATTTGAATCGTTATGTACCTATCACTAAGAGAAACATTATGAACGAGACTACCCACAATGGATGCATGACATGACTTTGATGGCCAATCGATTTCTAGATGAGGTTTTCCTTACTAAACAATCAAGTGGCTCAGCTATGAATATTGTTGACCAGGAAGAATTTGATCCACCAGAATAAGAAGCCATGATGATATGGGACCCTGGTCTACCAATGCCTTCCGATGACCTATTTGAGGTTCAAGAACCACCCACAGAGGTCTTGGTTATGCAAACATGAAGTATGGGTCATCTTGTCTCAAATGACCTTACTGCGACCCAAACTTCGTGAGGAAAACCAACTCTCAATCACCTGAAAGAATCTTTTGTTCTCGGAATAAATTCTATAAATATCCATACACGAGAATCGCCCAAGCTATAATAGAACATAGTAGAATTTTTGAAAACATTGAAGGCAAATATATTGGTCATGGAAATATGTAGAATCCCTCAGCAAAAGGACTTTATGTTACAAGCATTGAAGTCAGTAGAAAATCCTACAACAAGCACTGACCAAGGAGAAAATCTAGCTCCCACAGATCTAATAAATAAACCAACTGTCAGCACTTTCTCTGAAGTTAAGAAGGGAAATCATTTTGTCCCACCGTTCCTTTTGACATTTGAAGTCTTCAATAAAAACCTCCATAACTATCTGGTTGACTCATGAGCATCCTCTAATGTTATGCCATTGTTTATATGTAATAAATTGAACGCAGTCCCTCTCAAAAGTGATAAACATGTGATACAACTAGATAGAACCCAGGTGAAGGTTATGGAAGAGCTCAATGATGTAATGATCATAATGGCAACACACCCTAAATTTGTTCAAGTAATTGACAACATTGTAGTAGATATATCAGAAGCTTATGGATTTCTACTGAGTTGATATTGGTCTGAGAAGTTAAATGGATACTTTAGTACAAACTGGGCTCACCTTTGGCTTCCATTAAAGGGACACATGAATATGATCAGGATCGACAGGGAAAGATATCTAAAACATATTTTCACCAACCTAGAAACCCTTAATGAACCCTCATATACATATTTCCCCGTGCTAGGAAATTGTTCTTATGACTCTGATTTTGGGAATTTCTGCCCCCTCTCATTTGATGTTCCTCTTACTCAAAACTCCAAAATAAGTTTTCAAGAAAATTGGCCAACAACGGCGGAGGAAACCCTCTTCTTCCAGGAACCGGTGTTAGAAACCACAGAAGAGATAGGAGGACAGGAGGAAAGTGGTAGAAAAAAGGAATCTTATGGTTTTTGTTCACAAATTTGGACCTTACACTTTGATGGATCCAAATCACAAGAATGGTTATGGGCAGGGTTCATCCTCATTTGTCCAAAACGTAAAAAAAAATTCTTGTCCTGTAGACTAGAATTTGAATACATAAACAACACTGTAGAGTATGAATCTCTAGTACAAGGGATAAAGAAATCCATAGATTTAAACATTAAAGAATTGAAGGTTTTCATAGATTCTTAAATCATCATTAGACAAGTAAGGAACACTATGCATTGCAAATCTCCCCACCTGAGGAATTACCAACAGGAAGTGCACGGACCAATAGAACATTTTGAAGCCTTCAACATTACAATGATCCCCAGAACAAAGAACACTCTTGTTGATTCTCTGGCCACTTATGCCTCAAGGTTATCCCCTCTAGAATATTACGAATCCTACTAGTTCACTGTGGAGCTACTCTACAAACCATCGGTGCCCAAAAATATTTCTAATTGGAAGGTCTTTAAAGAGGATGAACAAATCATAAACTTTTTGACCAATCAGGATAATTTTAAAGACTTGGCTATTGACGATGAAGTATTTTAGTAGCAATTAGTAGAAACCGATCCTCATACATATCAACTGACTGACAAACCAAGGTCTCACATGATACCGAAGGGAGTGGAAAATTTTGAAAACCTTTTTGAATTAAGGGAGAGATTCAAAGGGTCAATGGACACAAAGACAGGCAGTTCTTGTCCAATGTATGAAACTATAAATCTAGGAACCCCAAAAAACCCCAAGAATATAAATCTTGGCAAGACATTATCTAAATATGAAAGGAAGGACTATCTCAAAATTTTCAGACAATATCAAGATGTCTTTGCATGGTCCTACCGAGATCTGAAAACTTATGATACTCCTATCATTCAACACACCATCCCATTAAAGCATGGACTGAAACCCTTCCAACAGAAGCTCCATAAGTACCACGCATCCATGGAGCCTCTCATGTGTCAGGAGTTAAAGAAATTACTATATGCTAAGATTATCTTCCAGGTTAGACACTCTGCATGGGTAGAAAATTTGGTTCCTGTGAGGAAAAATTCTGGGGAGATCTGCCTCTGTGTAGATTTTAGAAACCTCAATAGAG
>SNQJ01S0033923.1:40030-69153 GCA_010110895.2 Picea sitchensis
GCTATCAAAGTAATTTTTAAATATGATTAGGTAAATGTAAAAAAGTAAACACATAAACGAATGTCTTTATAATAGCTAGAAAGTTAATGATTGAAATCACAGCTATTTATTTTGTGACTACTAAGAATATTCCAGCCATATTTAAACCCTTATTAAATCTGTCCATTATCAATAGGTATACGCCTTTCAACCTAAAAATAATATTACATATTACTAAGTGAGTAGATGAACTATGGATATTTACTAATACTTCATTTATTTCACATAAAAGTTTTTTGGAGAATTTTAAATTGCAGTAGTAAAGGAGAACGGATTGTGAAAATTAAAAGTGACATTTAGGAACGGATTGTGAAAATTAAAAGTGACATTTAGGTAACCAATGCCTTGCAACATTTTGACTCGACACGATTTACATGCCAAACATTTAATTAATTTTCGAGGGTTGTATATAATATTAAATTTCTCGTTAGATATGCGTTTTACATACAAATAAATATTTTCATTTAAAAATGACAACTCGACAAATAGAAATTTAATTAATTTTTGAGGGTTGTATATAATATTAAATTTCTTATTAAATATGCGTTTTACATACACAAAATATTTTCATTTAAAAATGTCATTTGTCATTTGGGCATGATAAAAACACATAATTGACATACCTTAAGGTTGGTTAGATTTTAAGTGTTTTTAATTAAATTTTGTTATATTTTGAGTGTGATGATATGAAAATGTATGTATCATTTCAACTAGACATTTAATTAATCTTTGAGGGTTGTATATAATATTAAATTTCTCATTAGATATGAGTTTTACATATATAAAATATTTTCATTTAAAAATGTCATTTGTTATTTGGGCATGATAAAAACATATAATTGACATACCTTAAGGTTGGTTAGATTTTGAGTGTTTTTATTAAAGTTTGTTATATTTTAAGTGTGATGATATGAAAATGTATGTATTATTTCAACTAGACATTTAATTAATCTTTGAAGGTTGTATATAATATTAAATTTCTCATTAGATATGTGTTTTACATACATAAAATATTTTCATTTAAAAATGTCATTTGTCATTTGGGCATGATAAAAACACATACACAAAATATTTTCACTTAAAAATGTTATTTGTCATTTGGGCATGATAAAAACACATAATTGGCATACCTTTATTAAAGTTGGTTAGATTTTGAGTGTTTTTATTAAAGTTTGTTATATTTTGAGTGTGATGATATGAAAATGTATGTATCATTTCAACTACCACAATACCATGTTGTAGCATTTTCATTAGTGCCATTGCCAATTGTGTTTTTTAAGAAAACAATTTAAATTTAGATTACATAAAACATGATGTTAAAAGGGGCATTGTGATTTTCATCAACTTTGCATATTGATTCTATGTCTACTCTATGTTGTTTTTTTTTTTTTTTAATGTATGTTATACAAGGCAATGCTTTAATGAAAAAAAATATGATATAGAAATCCTTAAAACATTGTTTTGTATAACATACATTTAAAAAACAACATAGAAATCCTTATTGCATTGTTTTGTGTGGTATATTATTGCAAAAAACATAGAGAGTCACTTTTGTGTCAAGTTTGTATCATAAGTGTTATCCTCCTAATAATCTTAAAGTTCATTTAAAAGTCATTTTTTTAGAATAATAATAAATAATGTTTATTCTAGAATATAGGTATTTCCTAGGATATAGATTGTCCTTGTCACATTCTTGTCATAGTCATTATCCTTGTGATGTTGGTCAATGATATATGGCATGTTGAGATAAGGCTACAAAGGTTATATATATACTATACATCTCACCTATTATGTAATAGTATTTTCTTGATTAATAAAATTGTAATTCTTGAGGACATTTGGTGAATTTTAACATGGTGTTGATGGGTCCAAATGGCTTGTCAAGCAGGTAAGGGGAATGCTCGATGGCAGGTACAAATTAGACCTACTCTTGTTCGATGTAGCGCTTTCAAATAGTATGTGGGCTTCGTTGTCACTAAGAATTAAAAGAATAAAAAGGAAAATGAAAGTGAACTATCCCCCAAAGAGTTCTAATTAATTTTAAATTGAAAATCAAACTAATCTAATCTAACTACTTCTAAGATATCTTGCAGGAGAAAAACCAATAGATGAGCATAACTTAAAATGATATCTGTGACAACAAAAATATTTTATGGCAACCAAGGATATGTTAAAACAATAATTTGCAGATATTATCACAACTAGTTGAAAATAAGACCTGTAACATAATCCATGTACTCAAAAAAAATCGCAACAGTAAAATCATTCCAAATATTAAGCACAGAAAGAGTTCATGAGATCATAACTCAAAAAAATTAAATGTATCAAGAGTCTACATAATGGGAAAAATTCCCTCATTACATCCAACGAGTTTTCTTTTATAAGACAAGAGAGACTCCTCATCTCTTATGACTATTCATTTCATTTCCCTTTGTTTTTTCATTTTACCTTTTGAATTTCTCTTACATTTTCAAAAATGAACATGTAACGCTTATAAAAAAAACTTGAAGACACTCATGAGTGGTTATTCTCTCCCTCGGGAAGTTCATAAATGATATTCATTTACAAATGTTATCAACTCAGCTCGCTTGTGTCATCTTTCATTCCTCGAGTTATTATGGGCATTTCTAGTGTTAGCCTACTGAACAAGATCATCCACTCTTCTTATACTCCATCTCAACCTTCCATTACTCTCTTGCAAGTCTAATTTTGACTCATGTAGTTTCATTTATGATTTTTTGAACATCGCACAACTAATTTTCCCCCAAATTCATGGCCTATTGTTCTTTACATTTTATGGGTTTTTTTGTTACAATTTTGGCCTAAAGTCCTCTTCCACTACATTTCTCGGCTAGATAAATTTCCAACGAGGTATCATGGGCTCAATTATCACACATGTAGCTCAAGAAATGTTTGTTTGAAAATCGGTACTCAACGACCCTTAATCTCCACGTGGGTGACTCTGGCCCATTGATCTATAACCTGAAAATAATTGTACCACATGCATAAGAAAATTCAATACTGAGTGGTTTAAATATTTTTATCCTCTTTACCTTATTTGTAGATGAACCTAGAGAAGGAGTATAACCTAGGTCTTGTTGATTAAGGTTGGTTGTCATTGATGTCAAAGGAGTATAACCTAGGTCTTGTTGATTAAGGTTATTGTCATTGATGTCGTAACCTTGAAGAAACTCTATAGCACAAAGGTTTGCAATGGACCCAATATTGTTTGATGTAAATATGACTCTGTATTATTGTTTTTCATGGTTGATAAGAAGTAAATATGGATGAACTCCAAAGGGTCCCCTTATGGTGAAAGCCCTCACGAAGACACTTTGTGGAGTAAGAGAACCCCATGCTTTAATCAGTGGAATAATGAGATGAAGAAGTGAATTTGTTAGGGAAATATCATAGATGGATGTGCTTGCTTCTGGCTCTATCAAGTGGTATGTGAACGTCACATAATTCCTCAACAAGTTAGAGGAGAGTTATGGCCATGAGAAGTTGGAGACCCCTGTGTTTGGGTAATGGACCCAAGCTTCTGCTTTGAGGGTAATGGTAAGTTGGCGATATATTTTCAAATACCATATTCTATATGCATAGTACAGGTCATGCCATTTCTGGTAGTATTTGGAATGTCACATAAATTCTCATTGTTTGAGAGTTATGGCTCTACTAAGTTGGAGTAATCCCTCTGTCATCTAGCTTCCAAAAAAGGTCAAAGTAATCAAAGTAGGTTTAAGAGCATTCTTTAAAAGGTAAATAATAAAGTGAAGGATGAGTGTATTATAATTCAAAGTGAATAAAATAAAATTATTTCAATAAACTGAGCTCTCAGGATATCTTCAATAAATTATTTCCAATAAAACTGAGTCAAAAAATAAAGTGCCACTCTTTAAAACTAAGTTTGATAACAATATTAATAAAACTGAGTCATGATATCTTTTTAAATTAAAAACTGTAATCTCTCAATACTCATACTAATACAAAGCGCTGTGGTTTCAAACTAATATCTTTTGCACTGCCTTGCACCCGGTTTCCCTATTGGCATTATACGCTGTTTTCAAGTATTAGTTGGATAAATCTCTATCACTGAGGATTACTATTAAACAGTGAAACAATGAAAATCGGAGGGAAAACCGGACGGATGAAGTAGATATATCTGCTAGAACTATCATTAACCCTACTGCAGCTCTGGGTCATCGCAGGGCCAGCCGCAATGCCAACTGACGTGGCTGGGCTTTCAGATGAATTGAATATACAATCTGTTACTGTTGATATATACAGTTTTACTGTTGGTATATACAGCCTGTTAAGCAATATTAAATACTGCTAAACATTATTGAATTCTGTGACAGTTGGATTATAGGCCATCTCATCTTGACAATCTATATTCCACCCGCAGCTCCACTGTTTTTTTAAATCCACTGTTTTTTTTCAATCATGCCTTCTGTCTTATCCATACCACAATCTGGTACAAATACGACAATCTCACACTGCTAGGTATCTTCCGGTTTCTTTCACATGTTTCGTGCAACTTAGTAAACGCTGATAAAAGAATAAACATGCACCTGATCAAATCCTGATCAGAAATTAAGAAACAAACCAGGCATGGACGCTGGACAGCGTGATCAGAACAAAGTATCGTTCCACGTCAAAAAAATTAGTTTCCTTTTACACCTTTAAAAGGACAAATGCATGTGTGGTAGGTGATAATTAGCCTGATGTTGATTTGTCATAAGCAACTTCAACGGTAGATTGAAAATATAGTCATCCGGCGGGAGAGACTTATCTTGTTTCATTGACAGTGAGCTCAGACATGGAGAGGTGGTATAAACCAAAAAATAAAATTCATAGGATCTGTAGAAAGTTGAAAACATGTTCAACGTCTGCTGGTTGATAACGCGTCTAGTGGGTGATAATACAATGTCGTTTTCATCTATGTGGCAAAACCGATATGGAGGCGAATTGAGATTGATCCGTCCGAATTTGGACATTTTTCTGGCCATGTTAAAGTCAGAAGAATCCAACTAAGTAACAATGCAGGGACGCGTATATTGAAAAAAGTTAAAAATGTTTAAAATATTGGAAATGAAAATACAAAAATAAGCCTGGGTTGGTGCATGAGGGACGATTTGAAATCCAAGGGATAATTTTACACATATTTTTTATTATTTTTTTAATTTGTTAAACATCTCTTTATAATAATCTTATTGTTTTAAATTTTAAATTAAGAATAATTGGGCATATCTAATGTTTGGAAACTTTATTACTTTATACATATTTAATTTTGAAATTTGTTCTTTATTATTTAGACATATTTAATCTTTATTATTTTATGAAATGTTATAAAATACCTTATAATAATATTATTGTTTTAAGTTTCAAATTAACAATAACTATGCATATTTTCATATCAGGAAATAAAACAACAAAAATAATATAGAATTTTTAAAATAGGGTTTGTGAGAAGTACGAAAGTTTTTTCTATATAGTTTTTTTTGAAACCATTTAAATAATTGTTGTGAACGTTGAAAGGCTGATAAAATGAAAGGAATCCCAGTACAATATATTAAATTTGACATATTGATTAAATGTACCACTAATCGCTGAGCTTCATTTATCCGGTGTTAATATTTTAATTTTTTTTTTTTTTTTTTTTTTTTTTTTTTTTTTAAATAATTTTTTAAGTTTTTTTAGGTAAATGTAAAAAAGTACACACATAAACAGATGTCTTTACAATAGCTAGAAAGTTAATGATTGAAATCACAGCCATTTATTTTGTGACTACCAAGAATATTCCAGCCATATTTAATCTTGCAGGTGGTCCATAGAAAACTTATTAAGCACTAAACTCCCATTAAATCTGCCCATTATCAATAGGTATAAGCCTTCAAGCAACCTGTAAAATGATAATATTACATGTTACTAAGGAGTAGATGAACTATGGATACTTCTATTTAATACTTCATTTATTTCAAGAAAGTTTGAAAAATTTTAAATTACAGTAGTAACGGAGAACGGATTGTGAAAATTAAAAGTGACATTTAGGTAACCAATGCCTTGCAACATTTTGACTCGACACGATTTACATGCCATAGACATTTAATTAATTTTCGAGGGTTGTATATAATATTAAATTTCTCAATAGATATGTGTTTTACATGGACACAAATATATTTTCATTTAAAAATGACAACTCGACAAATAGAAATTTAATTAATTTTAGAGGGTTGTATATATATTAAATTTTATTAAAATATGCTTTACATACATAAAATATTTTCATTCTCAAAATGTATTTTGTCATTTGGGCAATGATAAAAACACATAACTGACACACCTAAGGTTGGTTAGATTTTGCTAAGGTTTTATTAAATTTTAGTTGAGTATTTTGAGTGATGATATGAAATGTATGTATCATTTCCTAACTAGACATTTAATTAATCTGAGAGGGTTTCAAAGGCACATTAAATTTCACAACATGCTTCACATGTAATAAAATAATATTTTTTATTTAAAAATGTCATTTGTCATTTAAGTATTATTTGGCAATGATAAAACACATAATTGGCATACCCATATTAGATTTTGAGTGTTTTTATTAAATTTTGTTATATTTTGAGTGTGATGATATGAAAATGTATGTATTATTTCAACTAGACATTTAATTAATCTTTGATGGTTGTATATAATATTAAATTTCTCATTAGATATGTGTTTTACATACATAAAATATTTTCTCATTTAAAAATGTCATTTATCATTTGGACATGATAAAACACATACATAAAATATTTTCATTTAAATGTTACTGGTCATTTGGGTATGATAAAACATAATCGCATACCTTTTATTAAGGCTATTAGATTTTGAGTGTTTTATTAAATTTTGTTATATTTTGAGTGTGATGATATGAAAATGTATGTATCATTTCAACTACCACAATACCATGTTGTAGCATTTTCATTAGTGACATTGCCAATTGTGTTTTTTAAGAAAACAATTTAAATTTAGATTACATAAAACATGATGTTAAAGTATACCCAGACTTTCAAACAACTTTGTATATTGATTCTATACTCCATTTATAAGTTGTTTTTTTTAGGTATATACAAATGTTTAGACAAAAAATATGATATATATGAAATCCTTAAAACATTGCCTTGTATAACATACATAAAAAAAAAACAGGAAATCCTTATTGAATTGTTTTGTGTGGTATATTATTGCAAAAAACATAGAGAGTCACTTTTGTGACAAGCTTGTATCATAAGTGTTATCCTCCTAATAATCCTAAAGTTCATTTAAAAGTCATTTTTCTAGAATAATAATAAATAAAGTTTATTCTATAATATAGGTATTTTCTAGGATATAGATTGTCCTTGTCACACCCTTGTCATAGTCATTATCCTTGTGATGTTGGTCAATGATATATGGCATGCAGAGATAAGGCTACAAAGGTTATATATACACTATGCATCTCACCTATTATGTAATAGTATTTTCTTGATTAATAAAATTGTAATTCTTTTGGAGGATATTTAAGAATTTTAACATGGTGTTGATGTATCCAAATGTATTTGTCAAGGTGTATGGAATGCTGATCAAGAGTCCAAATTAGGACTCACCTTGTTCTGGAGTGAAGGCTTTCTAAATAGTATGTTGGGCTTACTGCCACTAAGAGAATTAAAAGAAATAAAAAAGGGAAATGAAAGTGAACTATCCCCCAAAGAGAAGTTCTTAATTAATTTTAAATTGAAAATCAAACTAATCTAATCTAACTACTTCTTAAGAGATATCTTGTAGGAGAAAGACTAATAGATGAGCATAACTTAAAATGATATCTCTGGCAACAAAATAAGTTTATGGAAACCAAGGATATGTTGAAACAATAATTTGCAGATATTATCACAACTAGTCACAAATAAGACCTGTAACATCATCCACGTACTCGTTAGAAATCACAACAAAGACAATAATTCCAAATACTACATACAGAAAGAGTTCATGGAGTGTAACTCAAAAAATTAAATGAAAACACATTTATGGATTAGTCCCAAACACTTTTCCTAGCAATTATGACTTCCCAAATGCCTTCTTCTCTTATATATATCCATATAAATAAATTAAATGTATCAAGAGTCTACATAATGGGAAAAATTCCCTCATTACATCCAACGAGTCCTCTTTTATAAAACAAGAGACTCTTCATCTCTTAAGGACTGCTCATTTCATTTCCCCTTTGTTTTTCTGCTTCATTTTACCTTTTAATTTTCTTACATTTCAAAAATGAACATGTAAGGCTTATAAACAAAACTTGAAGACACTCATGAGTGGTTATTCTCTCCCTCGGGAAGTTCATAAATGATATTCATTTACAAATGTTATTAACTCAGCTCGTTTGTGTCGTCTTTCATTCCTCGAGTTATTATGGGCATTTCTGGTGAGCTCTGATCAACAAGATCATCCACCTCTTCTTCTGCCCATCCTCAAACTTCCATTACTCTCTTTGCAAGTCTGATTTTTGACTCACAGCTCTTCATTATGATCTGAACACTGCAATACAACCCACCATGGCCTATTGTTCTTTACATTTTATGGGTTTTTTTGTTACCTGCTTTTGGTCTAAAGTCCCTCTTCCACTACATTCCTCTACTCTATACCTTTCCAAATAGGTATCATGGACCTGATTATGACACTTGTAGCTCAAGAAATGTTTGTTTGAAAATCGGTACTCAACGACCCTTAATCTCCATGTGGGTGACTCTGGCCCATTGATCTATAACCTGAAAATACCTCAGGTCGCTAAATGCATGAGGTAATTCAATACTGAGTGGTTTAAATATTTTTATCCTCTTTACCTTATTTGTAGACGAACCTAGAGAAGGAGTATGACCTAGGTCTTGTTGATCAAGGTTGGTTGTCACAAGATGTCAACCCTTTGAAGAAAGCCCTATAGCACAAAGCAAGGCTTAAAATGGACCCAAATATTGTTTGATGTAAGCATGGTCTGGCCATTGTTTTGTCATGGTTGATAAGAAGTAATATGGATGAACTCCAAAGTGGTCCCCTTTATGGTGAAATCCATCAATGAAGACACTTTTGTGGAGTAAGAGAACCCATGCTTAATTGTGGAATAATGAGATGAAGAAAAGCATTTTGAAAGTTAGGGAAAATATCCTAGATGGATAAGGTTTGTCATTACTCGCTTCCTGAAAGTGGAATGTCAGCATAATCTCACCATGAGAGTTAAGGGCCATGGTTGGAGACCCTGTGTCTGGATAATGGACCCAAGTTTGTTTGATGGGTAACAGATGAGTTATGATATACTTTTCAGATAATATTCCTATATGGATAGTACATGTCATGCCATTTCGATGGTATAGAACGTCACATAACTCCTCATGGTTTGAGAAAGTTATAATACCTTACAAAGTTGGAGAACTTTCATATGGCATCTGTAGAAGCCCCAAAAAGGTCAAAGTAGTCAAAGTGGTTTAAGAAATTTTGAAAGGTAAATAACAAAGTGAAGGACAGCGTAATATAAGTATAAGCATGCATAAATTATTTCCAATAATAAATTTAATGGAGAAATAGAAGTGGACCCAACCCAGTACAAGGAAAGTGGGCCATGTGACCTAGAAGATGTTTCTAAAGAAGTTAATGGAGAGTATAAATAAGAGGCAAGGCTCATTTGAATCACACTTGAGCATATTGAATATCTATATAGGTCCGACATAACCAAGGATACCCAAATAGGAATTCCTGAGTGAAGGTGAAGAAAAGAAGATCAAAATGCAAGAAAGGATAAATCCTTTTGATGGTCTCCTTTTTTTCTAAGGTATGTTATTTACACTTCATCTCACCATTTTCATTATAAAGTTTTTTCTATAATGATTCATGTACTCATGAAATTTCTATGTAAGTGAGAAAACATATCCAAGTGTCTCCTGTGGAAAATAGGGCTTGTGGCCACTCCTGAAACTAGTCAAAATCAAGCCTGGTAAAAATTTCATAAATTTTCATAATAGATCCAAACCAAGAGACCAAATGTGCTAGTTAGGTACAGGTAATTTTGTAATAAGCTTCAGGATCATTTGATCAAATATTTTTGTGCACGGTAATTTGGCATAAGCACGCTTCCGAATAAGCCATAATTCAACAAGGTACATTTTGTTTATAACTCCTTCTGATAGGTTACAAGTAGTGACACTTGAGGAATTGCATAAAACACTAATCAAGAACATTGTGCATCAGTTTCCATATATTTATACATTATAGTTCAGCCATGATTACTTCAAGTTAGGGTTGTTGGATCAATCCAAAAACTAGATACATGAAACTAAAGAAAAGCTCGAAGAAAATGCTATTCCCTTTTCTTTAAATTTGTTGCCTAGGAATGTGGATCATATACAACTGTATTCATTACAGATACAACCGATTTGGATGATGAAATTGATGCAGGAGTTTTGGTTGTGGTACATGTTGAGTACATTTTTTAGACAAGTAGTTGATGAGCTGGAACATACATGAGGTATAGATGATGTATGTGCGTACATATTGATGAGTCATAGTTGATTATGGTTGATACATGATTGGTACATAATTTGTTCAGATCAGTTTACGCACTTGTCGGCGGCATGTTTAATTTATGGCTGAGGCATGTGCTGATGCATGGTCTCGACGTATCAGCCGTGTCGGCTAACGGGTATATCTCAAAGCGATAGTGTGACAATGGTTCCACTATCTACTCATCAGAGTGGTGACCGGCAAAGACAGTGGTTGCGGGCCACCTTCCAAATGGTAGCGCGAGAACATCGGGTTGTAGCCTTTCCTCCGGGTCAGAGCCGAGAATTAGGAGTTGAGCCCTCTGTCAGAGTCTGAGAACTAGGGGTTGGAGCCTTTCATTTGGTACCGAAAACAAAGGAATTTGTGCTTCCAAAGGAATGTAATTCTTCAAGACATATAAGAAAAAAAATTGTGGTTTTCTCCACGTAAAAAAATACCGGTGTACTATGTATATGTATTATTTCTCATTTGTTCACTGTTTATAATGCTACAACTATTAGATGATAATGATACATTGATATAACATTTGAAGAAAAAAAGATTATAATTATGCGATTACTAACTCACCCCCCCTCTAAGTAATACAAAAATTGGTATCAAAGCAAGTCCTTCAAAATCAGTGTAACCAGTGGAAGGTAGATCATGGAGAGTACCAACTATATAAAAATGGAATACCATGCTTTGATGGAAAGAATTGCGTTTTTGGAGCATAAGGATGGGTATATATACATGCAATGTGGATTTCAATTTTGGTAATCAATTGTAGATGGATACGCGGCACCAACAGTTCCATCAACAATGACAAAGTAGTGAAACTTCTATAATAATTCCAAAGCCATAAATGCACTTCTTAATGGTTCAAGGATACAATATTCACCAAAGTTTCACATTGTAAATATTGCTAAAGAGGTTTGGGACAAACTTCTTAATATTTATAAAGGAGATTCAAATTCAAGGAAGTAAAGCTTCAAACTTTACAGAGGTCGGGCTCAATAACCAAAAATGAAGCAAGATGAAGATATCGCACCCTACTTATTACGAGATGATGAAACAATGAATGAAATCATAGGATTGGAAGAAGAAATCAAGAATCCAGAATTTTTCAAAAGGTACTAAGATTCTTCCAATGAGATTCAACCCTATTATATCAACACTAGAAGAAAGATCGATCTAAAATCAATAAACATGGACAACCGTGCATGGAATCTTCACAAGATATGAGATGGAGAACTAAACAGAAAAATCCAAATGTAAAAGAAGTAGCCTTCTAAGCATCCAAAAGATAAAAGAAAAAGAAAAGGAACAAGAAGAATATAAGAACAACAACGACATCTCAGAAGACAATGAAGAAATAGCCAACTTCAACTTCCTTATGAAGTTGAAAAGAGGAACCAACAAATAAAAAGGTAAGCTTCCATTTATTTTTTTTAATTATGATGGTATTGGCCATTTTCTAACAAATGTCCCTCTATAAGAAAAAGAGAAATGAATAAGCGCTATCAAAAGGAAGACAAACATATAAAGCTGGTAAAGAACTACAAAGAAAGTTTCAAGAAAAAACTTTTGCACCTAAGAAGACATATCACTACCGATGAAGATGAAGTCACATGTTTAATGGTGGAGAGGCCCTGGTCATGCGAGAAGATCCTATAAATAAGACTCAAGAAGAATATGAAGAAGCATATGAAGAAGAAATTGAAGAGGTATGTTTGATCAAGAAGAATTAATGAGTGCCATAGAAGTTATAGAAGAGAAAAGAAGAAAACAAGAAACCACAAGAAACCACAAGCAGAACTAAATAAGAAAAAGACACTCAAGAACTAGGAAAAATGATCACAAAACACAAGGTTCAAATAGAAGAAGATGTACACTGAAGCACTTAAAGAAAAGCTAGAAGGAAAGGATAGGATCATCGGAAACCCGGTAGCTGTAGATCGGGTCACACTAAGAAAGCGATGCCCAAAGAAAATTTGGCGCATTAGCCTAAAAGTTGATGACATTATCATTAGTCAAAAATCTTGACCTTCGATAAGTCCGCATCTGGACAATCGCATTTAAAAGTGGGATCAAGCCCAAACAAATGCAGCAAGAAACAAATCCAAAACTCGCGTAAACAATCAAAGGATAAAAGATATACAAGGGAAGATTATAGGACACTCTCCACCGAAGATCCGTCCGCATTTCAAAACTACCGTATGATAGACGTAACCTTAAGAAGAAGAAAGATTCGATAAGCACCTTCATAAGATCCTCAACTACCTGGTATCAAACTATATTTTGGTCGAAAGTTATGCTTGTAATAATTTTGACATAATGTTGTAAATTGCAGAGAAGCCAACAATCGTGAAATGTCGGGGAACTACTCTTTGAGACATACACAAAGGGTTATCTAATATAGATCTGGAATAATAAAGAAGAAGTTACAATGTGTTTGAATCTTTGAGCACCTGGCGGAATGTTACAATCGCAACAATTTTGGACATGTACTAAAATTGGCGAATATAGTCCTCCTGCAGAACCCGAAATAAACGAACCTGGAAAACATAATAAGAAAGATCAAGAGGAAAGCAACGAAGATTTCGCAGCCTTCTGCCAAGATAAACAACAGTTGTGGTTTCTGTCGATGCATGGATGTCAAAGTTCATGCTTATGTGATAGAGATAAGCTTTCTCGATTACATCACGTTGAAAGAGATGATCGTACCTGAAACACGATGATTCATCCAAAATCATTGAAAAGGCAATACCTAATTGTGTTCAACGAAAAAGGGAAAATGTTCTACCTTAGTGTAATATAAACATAATCTTTAGCTTGAAAGTCGCAAACGCATAAAGTTACTTTCGATTCGCCAAAAGGCGATAAATATTTTGTAAAACGGCTGCTACCGCGAAAGAGAACTCAAGAACATATATGTGTTACGGCACCGTTCAGCGGCGGGTCTCCAGCGTTAAAGATGAAAGTCATTATGGCAATTTAAGAATGGTCACACGCATTTTGATAAACCTTGTCACAAAGCCAAAGAAAAGAGAAGTACCGTAGAAAATTCTCCGCGATCATGAAACCAACCAACACTTTACGCAAGCATTGCCACCAAGGAGTGCTAAAACAAAGACCGGGTTTAAATCAACTGAATATTCAACAACAAAACCACTAGAAATTGTGACAATTAACTTTGTTGACCAACTACAACAAAAGACTTAAAAGGTGAGAGGTACTCATGCTATTATTATTTATGATTATACAAGAATGAGGGCAAAACTTTGCTTTTCTCAAGAACAACGTAAGCTTTTGAAAATTTCTCAAGATCTGGCTGCTGAAATTGATTGTTCTGAATGGATCTCAGAATCAAATGCTTAATATTGGAGAATGGAGGAGAATTCACCCCAAAGAAATTTGCGAACCACGATCAATAATGGAATGCCAGCCCTTCTATCGCTAGGACACCTCAACGTAATAGAGTTGTTGAAAGAAAGCGAACATGACAAGATAAGAAATGGCTCCAGCTCCATAACGATACAATGGGTCTAAAGCTGACGACATTTTGTGGACACAGAAGCGCATACATAATTAGTTCACATCTCAAAACAGAGCAATATCTTTGGGCAACACCGATAAAACCCTACCATGGAAAGGAAACACGGAAAATGCAAGCACTTCTGTTTCAGCAAATGCTACATTAAAAAGAGAAGATGGAAAAATGGGAGTTTGACTTCTATGTAATAAATAATTTGGTTGTTTCATCGGTTGCCAAGGAAAGCATACAGCGTTAAAACTATCATTAAACCAAGCTGTGGAAAGAATCAATCACCGAATAGCAGTGCACTGTGAATCAAAAGGAAGAAGAAAACAAATTAAACAAACAATCCTTTGAAGAAGATGATGAAAAAGAAGAAGAAGAGGAAGGATGAAGACATAAATCCCGTCGGGCGAGAAGAGAGTTCACCGTGGCATTCCAAAGACACCTAAAACAGTAAGAATCATCCCTCCATCGCATTATTTTCAAAACAAAGATGGTGAATTGAGGATACAATAAGAAAACCATTCACCGTGAATAACACACCCAAAGACTCTTATCTCACACCGAACCGTTAAATTGTCTTTGAAGAAGCCGCCAAGGACGCACCTGAATAAGGCCGCTGATACGAAGAATTGGATCAACAGGAGAAAAATGACACTTGGGAATTGGTCCGAAGACCAAAGAATAAGAAAATGTGGATTAACAAATGGTTTTCAGGAATAAACTGAATTAAGATGGACACATTACAAGGAAACAAAGATAGATTGGTATGTAAAGGATAACAGATTGATGAACCAACTTGAAGAGACATTTTCCTACCATGAAAATGGAAGCCAATCCACTGCTTATGCACGCTCCAAAAAATGTTAAAGCATAATTTAAGCGGACATTATTAAAACTCAACTCTTCCCACCGAAACCGAAGATGAAGTCTACATCGAACAACCGTAAGGATTTCACGAACGAGAAACAAGCACAATCCGTAAATTAAAGCTAGGTCATTCCCCATGGTTCAAAAACAGTCCTAGAGCATGTTACTCTAGACCGGATAAGTATCTGCAGTAGGTATGGTTCATAAAAGGAAGTGTAGATATCAACCTCTACATCAAGGAAAGTTAAGGTAATATTTTATTAATTGAATTCTGTTACATTACGCTGGCCTTTGTAGTGATGATGATAGGTTAAGCCAAAATTTGCAAAATACATGCGTAATGAATTTTGTCGTTGTTACTTGGAGAACTATCCTTCTCTGAACCGACACGCTTTTCAAAGCAACTGTAAAGAATTTTTATTTCTCAAACCAAGTATCGAATGCTAAAGAGGTTTTGAATGGAAGGATTTGAAAGTTCAAAGCAATACCTATGCAACCAACAATTGTAATTTGAGCAAAGATGAGATTCAAAGTCTACAAATCAGAAACAATACAGGTCAATGATTGCAGCCTACTATATCTGATGACAAATATCCATACCTGCATAGCTTGGACAGTGGCACGATTTCGGGCAGCACTGCAAAGAAACCATGGCTAGTAATAAAGGATCTGACATTCCCAGTAAAGGGGAACAAAGATTTGGATTATCCAAAAAGAAAAGACCCACTTATCACTTACATAGATGCAGATTAAAGTGTAAGCATTGTCGACCCATCGGGTTAACCACTGGAGAAATGTCTACCGAGGGGAGTGTTTGGTGGTATCGCTGTGGTTGCTAAAACAATCATTGGTAGATTCTTATATACAAATGGTAGAGAGTATTGCAGTAAACAAATATGTTGTACCGTGTCTTCGATGAAATAGACTTTAATGATATACAAGTTGAGTATGATGAGCATATTCCAATATATTTGTGATAATACAAGTGCCATCAATATCTCAAAACCCGGTGATGCACTCCAAGACGTAAGCACATTCCACCAAGTACCTTTTCGCACTGGAATGAAGGTGTAAAAGAACACCGAGTTGAGTATGTGGGCACAAAAAAAAGTGGGTGACATCTTACAAAACCATCTACTGAAGCCTGAATATCTTCACCAAAGACTTTTGGAGTTACTTTACCCAAAATAATGTTTTAATGCTTCATTGGCATTCTAGATACGATAAGAGGATTACCTCCCCATTATGGGAGCAGCCCCATGGAAAGATAATATTCTTCACGATGAGGTGGAAGATTACCATGCAGAGGATTAAAAGCATGGTTCTAGGGTTAACCGATTTATCAGATGCAGAGGAAAAAGGACCGCAAGCATTAGTGAATAAGGATTTTAGTATTTTCATCAAAGTAAGCGCTATATCAATTCCAAATGGAGATGGTTGTGTTGATGGTTATTGTCATTGATGTCAACCATTGAAGAAAGCCCCGTATATGACTCCCCAGAATGGACCCACATTGTTTGATGTTTATGATCCATTTTTTTTTCATGGTTGATGAGAAGTAAATACGGATGAACTCCATAGTGGTCCCCTTTATTATGAAAGTTCTCACGGGAAGATGCTTTGTGGAGTAAGAGAACCCATGCTTAATTTGGGAATAATGAGATGAAGGAAAGTGATTTGTCGGGAAAATATCCTAGATGGATATTATTTATTACTTCCATTTCCCGCGGTATGTGGAACGCCACATAATTCCTCACTCTGCTAGAGAGTTAGCAGAGAAGTTGGAGACCCCAGGTATGGGTAATGGAATCAAGTTTGTTTGATGGATAAAATAATGAGTTATGATATATTTTCAGATAATACTATTCTATATGATACTATCATTCCATTGGTGGTATATACATTAACCTCCCGGCTCTTGAGAGTTATATCTTAATGGGTTGAGGATCCCTAAAATAGTCATCTAGAAGCCCCCAAAGGTCAGTAGTCAAAGTGGTTTAAGAGATTTTAAAAGGTAAATAATAAAGTGAAGTGATGAGTCTATTATAATCAAAGTATCATGTAATAATTTATTTCAATAATAACTTTAATGGAGAAATTAGAAGTGGACCCAACCCTAAATAATAAGGAAAGTGATCCTCAAGGGACCTAGAAGATGTTTTAAGGAAGTTACTTGAAGAAAATAAATAATATGTTGCCTCTCATTTTAAGCCACTGAGCATATTGAATATATATATTTTCTCCTGAAAGGAACCAAGGATATCTAAACCTGAATTCGGAGTGAAGGTGAAGAAAAGAAGAATGAAATGCAAGGGGAAGGATAAATTCTTTCGATGGTGTTTTCTAAGGTATTATGACAGATGAGTCATCCCACCATTTTCACTTATAATTTTTCATACCGATTCAGACTCAAATGAAATTCATATAGAAAGGAGAAACATAATTCAAATATCCTGGAAACTTTATCTCTAGGGTCTATCAGATTTTTGGGATTTAAACTCTCTGGAAAATAGAGTTTGTGGTCAATCCCGAAACTAGCCAAAATCAGGTGTCTCGGGTAAAAACAGCATAACTTCTTCATAACAAATCCAAATTTAGTGAGACCAAATATTTTGGTTAACTTACAAATCGTAGTATTCTTTTTAATATTTCATATCATTTCATCAAGCATTTTGAAAGGGAACGTTTATATAATCTCTGTATCAGCCATAATCTTAACAAGGTATATTGGCTTTTGGTTATGGAACTTCATTTTGAGAAGTCCCGCATACCTTATTGAATTAGAAAAACACTTAAAAATGACATTGTGTATAAGTTTCATATCTTTATACATTACAGGTTCAAAATTCATGATTTCGTTTAGGGTTGTTGACTAATCCAAAAACTAGGCATGTGGAGAATCAAAGAAAAAGTTTGATGAAAATGGTAGTCTCTTTGTTTTAAAGTTAAGAAGATTTGAAGGAATGTGATCATATAAGCACTGTAGTTTATTACATAGCTACAAATCAGATTTGATGATGTTCGATGAGGCTTTGGTTGTGGCATGTTGAGTACATGGTTGAGACAAGTGAAGTTGATGAGTTGGCACATACATTGAGGTGTATAGTTGATGAAGGTTAGTACATATTGATGAGTCATAGTTGATGAGATTCAAGATAATACGATTGTTACATACTCTTAGTGCATGGTTGATGCAATTGTTTATGGTACAGTTGATTTTTATAGATTGAGGTACAAGATGCATGGTTCGGGTTTATTGGTGGTTTACAAGCCAGAGGTCTCTTCAGATAAAGTGATAGTGTGATGTTGGTTCCATCATTCTAATTCTACTCTAGGGTATGGATCTGCAAGGACATGTGGTCGTGCCTGGAGAACATTAGCTCTGTAGCATCCTTCCTGCCAGGGCGAGAATTGGGAGTTGAGCCTCCTCAAGCAGTCTGAGAATCTAGGGTTGGAGCCTCCTCCTGCAACCGGAAAACAAAGGAAGTTGGTGCTTCCAATGAATGGTAATTTTATCAAATATATATAAGAAAAAACATTCTGTGGTTTTCTTCCGATTTGGCTCTACATAAAACATTGGTGTACTATGTATGTGTGTGGATTATGTTTATTTCTTACTGCTCATTATTGGATAATAATTCTACATTGATATAACATTTGAAGAAAAAGGATTATAATTACACTATTACTGATTCATCCCCCCCTTTCAGTAATCCAACAGGTCTTGTGTTGTAATTTTGGCCAATTATCCTAGTAAATAAAAATTGATAAAGTTACCCCAATCTATCCGAAAAAGTTTAATAAAAATAAATGAAAAATAAAACTTAATAAAAGAATTAAAAAAAAAAAATTAAATAGAAAAATCAAATAGCCTAAGGTTCCTCTCGATGGCTCATGAAAAATATAATAATAATAATAATCTTGATGGTTCATCCCATTGGAGTCCAATGGTCGGAGGTGAAGGTAATGGCTAACTCCCCACTCCGATGGGAGTCCGATGGTCAGAGGTGAATGTAATATCTAACTCCCCACTCTAATGGTTGGAGGTGAAGGTAAGATCTATCTCTCCACTCTGATGGCTATACACTCTAATGGAACATGCTCTCCAATGGATGGGATGTGTAGGGAATAATTTCCCCAAAAATATTAGAATAATAAACATGTACATGTGACCTAAAAAATGATAAATAAATAAAAATAAAAGAGAAGATAAAAATAATAAATAAATGTAATAAGGATATTGCATGTATGTCTCTCATGAGATATAGGCTTCTGATGGTAAACCATTTTGATGGACTAAGCTAACTCCTCACTCCAATAACACAACCCACTCCTCACTTTGATAACACAACATCGAGGTCTTATGTTAAACTTACCAATTAAAACCATTCTGATGGCACCATCCCGCTGGGACATCAGAATGATATTGTTGTCAAAGTAAAGTGAGGGTTGACTCTGATGAGGTATTCTCGATGAGTGTAATTTTTATGACTTGAAAAACATTAAAATAATTGCACTCCCAATAATGTTTATTTAGGCCTAAGTGTTGATGGTTATTTTCGATGACATTGAAATATTAAATTCATATTGCTAAGTTTTCAAGGGTATTTGAGGAAAGGAAGAGGCAATTCCATGAATATAGGAGGTGGCCCTTAATGGTAATTCACAATGGAATTTACCATTAAGTGGAGAAGTAGACCAATGGGGAGAAGCAAGGAAATAAGTCCCATGAATTATTAAGTTGAATTTTAATGAGTGAGAAAAAAAAATGAAAAAGTTAAACTACAAACTAAATTAAATAATAAAAATAAAATGAAGATATACAACCTATGACTTAGGGGATAAATGGGATTTTTTTTTTTAAATAAATAATTGAATATGCTTATGTACATTAAAATAAATAAATAAAAATCAAATTGTTTCTAATTTTAGGGGAATTAGAATGTACATATTATAGTGAACTTGATTTTCCCCATGTAAAAATAAATATCTAGGGTAATTCTAGGGAAAACCACGGGGAATAAAAAGCCAAGGGAAATTACCATGTGAAATTAAAACATGTGGGTTTTCAAAACCAATAGTAAAATACAAATGAAAATAAATTAATAAATAAAATAAAAAATATACAAAACATATACAAAAATAAAAATAAAAATTAGGAAAATAAGGCCAAGTTACACACATGTTAGATTTCTATGCCCATGATGGTTCCACACCAGTTAAGGTTGTTTATCTAACGAGCCAAAAATAGGATTAAGGTATACCATGTAGATTTTGAATAACCATGCATGAAGGAGGGTAGCTAGGTCGCGTGGAGATCAAGAACAGTCAGATTCAAATGCGCTGAATGGGAAGCAACTAAGGGAAAAAAATATGACATGTCATGCAACAAATCAATGTCACAACAAGGGACTCATAATATAAAAGGAGATTGGTGCTAATGAGACGTAGGATACATGTCAATCTAGTAAAGGTGAACATTTTAGAGGGAAAACCTAATAAGTTTGGAAAGAGAGTGAATACAATGAGATCAAGGAATAGGTTCTTACGTTAGGCCACAAAGCTTGAAACTAATTGCGAAAAATGGAAAGTGACCATTGGGAGACAACAAGACAAGGACATACATCCATGAGGCTCAATAGGCCTTGGGGATGGATTTCGAGAGAGAGGGGAGGTTGACAGAAGAGATATATATAGATATATCTGAAAAATATCACGTCTTTCATACCTCAAAAAAATCACAAGGGACTTCACTCAGTCATATTGATGAGACAAACTTGATGAAGGTAGCCTGATAGGATTTTGACCTTAGGGTTTCAGACCAGTCTTAGGAAAACACACACTCAACACTCCAAACGGGGATTTTTGATAGAGTAAATCTAATGAGCTCTGAGGATAGGATTGTGGGTAAGGTGGTTTCTATAACCTTGGGATCTTTGGACCTCGGGGCAATGATAAGAAAAGGTGAATTTTCTTCCTGATAATAGGGAGCCTGGTAAGGATCAAGGTCAAAGTTCTTGATAAGGATCAGTGCATTCCACCACATGTATTTCAAGGATGGGGTGGTCATGTAAATGAAGTGGTCATGTGAACCTACTCCTACAACCAAAAAAAATATTAGATTAGATATGCGACGAAAAAAAACACTAAATTATACCATAAACATTACATTCCCTTCCTTCAACAAACTTATAAAATATAATCATGGGTGGTTATAGATAAGTTCCCTGAAAACTACATGTCGCAAGTCTCAAACTGAAAGGAAGGATTAGTGATCTTTTGATTCAAGTAAAGTTTTAAATATTGAAGAGTGTGATCAACATTCGCGAGCTTAAACATGAAGACAATAAGCACAACAAGCAAGCAATAAGATGCAAAATTTAAGTTATTCATTCAGAAAATCCGCCAAAAACAAACTCATCCAAGACGATTATCAATCAAGATCAAATCCCCAACTCCCTTAAGGAAGATAAAGAATTAACATTAGGTTCAAGAAGTAGGGGATTATACATTAGGGATGGAATTTTAATAGGGGTCCCTTTTCTTTCGCTTGTAAAAGAAAAATTAAAGGGGGGTTGTTGTGGCCTCAACAAATTGCAACACACTGGAAGAACTAGTTTTCTCTATCAGTACAACTGTACAGAATTTCCTTCAAATATATGAATTCTAAATATAATCTCAACAAACTGCAGAAAATTTTCCAATAATCATGGGTACCAGAATGGCACCAAATTTCTAAAATATATAACCCAATATTTTTAGTACTTGTAATCTAACACACCCTTTTCAAAGATCCAATTAGTGTGGTAAATTATTTTACTTCCTACACACTTCAGATTGGCTTTAGTTTATCCATGATTTTTCATTCTTTTTAATAGGAAAACATCTACATAAGTGTGGTCCTCATCTCTCTTTTCCCATCATTGCTTTCCTGCCAGCGAGTGCACATAACCCCAAAAACGTTCCTTGGCACCATACAAGAATATTCCCACTACCAACAAGCGTCCATAGCCTCGATGGGTTTACTTGTACTTCCCACACTATTAATAATTCTTTCAACTTTCGTTTGTTTCAAAATATGATCACCCTTTTATATTTATATATAGATATGCATATGCAAATTAGGTGTCAAGGAAGCAGGGTGATATGAGAATTTCTTTGATTTTTTTAGTAGATTTTGTGCATTTTAGTTTAACCCGTCGATATCCCCAAAAACCATTATAGTGTTGGCCATAATATTAATATGAATTCAATGGAGCTCAAATAAAAGGGTAGATAAACAATTTCCTATACTTATGGATTATCATGGTATGCTCAATATGCACATGTGTTACACCACAACTATCTGTCCATACCCATAGCTAATAAATTCATGAATTTTAAGTTAGATAGAGAATCCCATGAATCTGATTATTTGTTAAAAATATTTCCAGTGTGTGACCATAATTGGCCATCCCCTCACTCAAATTTAAAGAGTAATCCCCAAGGCATACTAAAAAGTCAAATCATCTCAGGGAAATATCAACATTTGATTTAAAGGATGGAAGCAATATGTACAAGTAGAAAGAAACCAATAAAACTCAATCCAATCCATGAAGAGAGAAATAAACTAAAATAAACCTAAATCTATAGTGTTAGTCCTAAAAAAAAGAATGAAAATTGGCTGAAAAAATAATAAGAGAACCTAAGAAAAAGTAATAAATATGGTGGCAGCAACAGAGTATGAATGGCATATAAACAAATATCGTTATTCTCTCTCCAAGAATTGGGATAAGGGAAAAATCTTTATTAAATATTGTTTTCACATTAAGCTAAGATCCTTCGAGAAAAAAATTGAAGACAACCTAGAAACAAAAATCAACAAGACTACAAGAAGTAGTGATTGAGAAAATTGATATCTAGCCAAGCTTTTGTTCCAACATATTTGAGATTTTATAGTGAAAAAATTCCAAATAGTTGAAATGCCCAAGAGAATTGATAAATTGACAAACTCACCTCTTTGATATTATTACCATGGATAAGATCCTAGTGAAATAAGATTTTTGAGATGTCGAATTTTGAAACTTAGAAGTTGGATTGATATTTTTCACGAAGGTATTTATTTCCATTTTGATTATTGACTTGGATTGTCGAATGATTGTATCATTCACCCCTGATGGTATAACGATATGAACCCACTGTAATGGTATAAAAATTAAGAAAATAAGGAAGTACAATTATTTCCAAATTAAAATAAATGCAGTGACTATATTAAACTGAAAGAAAAGCCAAAAGACAATACTTTGTTAGTCATTGTGAGAAACATTAATCTTGAAAGATATGTGTGTAGTCCTAGCAGCATGGGACACATTATGAGGATCATCAACACAATTGTTTTCATTGAAATCTTGGAAATTAAGCCAAGGGAAATAATTAGTCAAGAAATATTAACCATTCAACATCAGGTCCAATATAAATATTCACACAGTAAATATATGAAATGAACAACAATCAAGATTAAGAGAATTGATAATCTAGTGAAAAAAAAATTCACAACATAATCCTCAAATCTAATTGTCATTTAGTGAAACAAGAAAAATCTTATAGAAATCTATGAAAATGGGTTAATGGAGAATTTATTCAAATCAAATTTTCAAAAATTCAATTACATGAAGCATTCCACAAACCCATAAGCTCTCAATATTTACTGGCATGAGAAAGTCCTTTGCACATTTTAAAATAATCAATCTTTAACAATATAAAATACATTTCATATTTATTACCAAAGCACCAATTTTTCTTTTCCATAAAAAATATTATTAATCCAAAGAATTCAAATGATTCAATTTGATGAAGCCAATATGAGACATTACAATTATGGAGGTCATAAAAGATAATCTTGAAAATGACTGCAAATATCAACTACATTAGAAACCAACATTTGAATGCATGAATGAGACTATATTTTGGATGAGCTTTGAGTTGGAGACAAGGTTGATTAAAAAATGTCACAGAGGAATCCGAGAAGCCAAGTTTAGATTAAAACTTCCCTAACTTTCCTGCATTAAAGAGAAAAAAAATTATACCAAGTTTCTCGTTGCACAAGGCCCAACCGACATAATAAAAAAGAATGGTATGATCAACTAGTAGACAATTTGTGAAAAAATATTCCTCTAGATGACTAACTTATTAAAATGAAATTCAACTAAAAGAAAAGTAAAAAGGAAAATTAAATTAATCCTAAGAATAACATGCTAAGCTAATGTAAAACTAAACTATATTGGTTGTCATGAAACTCATGTACTAACATATCGTTAGTACAATCATTCAAGTGTTCATCTTTATTCCATTCAATCAAATATCACAACCTTCCTCTTGAGATATAAGCATCGTGTGCTTTGACACAATACTCTCTTCGACATGAGACTTAGTGTCATTGATTGTTGTAATATTTAGATCCTTAGACACAATGTCTTGTTCATGCAATTTGAATCAATAAATTTAAACAAATGGAACCATAAAATTTTAATTTCATCCATCTCCTAAATATACATATCCAATACCAATATTGGTCATGCTTACAATATAAATATAAATGTGATTCAAAATCATCATTCTTGCAATAAAAAGCATTTATTTCCCCTTGTCATTAATAATAATAATGTGAAACATTTGTATGATCATCTTCAACCTTATTAGAGGCAAGAGGAAATCATTATGGAAATGGTAACAATTAAGACACTTTGGATAGGTTTGGTTAATCTCGGATCACATCGTATATGGATTGACTCCCCCATCATCAATGAAAGATATAATTAAAAATCATAAATGAATGAATTAACTAAAGTAGTCTGATTCCTAATGAGTTAAAGTTTTGCATGATGGGAAAGTCCATGGGACTGTTATCATCAAGTTTCCAAGCGTTTTCCAAGGAGACAAAATTTCATTTCACTTCCTACATCTTACATATGTCTTAGTAAATTAAAAATGAAATGTCAATGAGTATGCAACCAATCTCTCTAGTGGGTAGATTTTCCATTTAAAAGAATTAGGAAGACAATTCGGAAAATGAAATCAAAAAGATCATGAGCAATAAAGATAAAATAGGAGATATTCCAATCATGAACCAAACATGCTTATCTTTCCAAGTTATGAATAAAATGATATTTTGGGTCCAAGGAATGCTAAAGACTATAAGCCCATTAAATTGATGAGTTACAACTCACAAGAAATTCACATCTTGGAAATTATTATCATGACTAAGATCAAAACAAATGTTGAAAATTTGAATTTAAGAATCTTAGAAGTTGAATTGACATTTTCGATCAAGGTATTTAAAACGCCCAAGAATTTAGATGATTTCAATATGATGAGGCATGTGAGATATTATTAATCCATGATAAAAATCAGATCAGTCAAGAATGCAACCAAAATGAGTGACTTAAAATAAAAAAATTCAAAGGATGGGAACATGATATTTGAGAAAGAACAGGTCTCAAATCTCATTGAAGTGGAAATGCTAAGATTGAATCTTTATTCGACTAGGGAATTGGCGAATAAATTATTGATTCTGAAGAATTTTTTGAAAGAGATTCTATCAAGAAGATCGATATAACAATGTTGTCCATAATGTTAAAACATCCGTCCAAACAATCTAAAATAATATCTCTTACTGTTGTGTATAAGAGGAAACTTGGATCAAGTAAGGTGCAAGATAATAGCTAAAATCCTCCTTGAAATACTAACTGAAAAGAGCATAATCTATGTGTGGCCAATGCCCAAATTTTAAATCTAAAAGTGATGAAAGAAATCATCTCAAAGAAAAATGATCTAAGCTCACTATGCTAAGAAAAAGTCCATATAAAATTTCTTTGGTTGATTGTAACCAAAGAAAAAAGTGAATGGGTAAGTAATCATTTGGATATCTCCAACCCATGATCAAATAGTCATCCCAATAAATTACAAGGAGTTGAAGTGGGTTTAATTTCGTATGGGTAAAATTAATCACTCAAAATTTCAATTCATTATGTATGGGACAACAAGATTACCACTCTAATTAATTCAAGCAGAACTTCAAATTATAATAATGTATATACTAGGATGAAACAAAATTGAGTGCTCATTTGCACCACAAGAGGGACTGAATATCATCTTTTATCTAAAATATCACAATTGTAAGATGAAAAAATGCTTAAAAACAATTTGACATGGTGAACATGCATTATATAAGTGATCTGAAAACTACCCCATCACATATAAACTTTCGAGACTGAAAATAAAACAATTTTTCCCATATCAAAATTACATTAAAAAATCCATCCAATGAACAAATTAGTGTGTGAGCCTTCTATTTCTATCCACCTATGCTGATAACTCTATTTACTATTCATCCAATAGTAATAAAAATGAAAAGGAAAAAAAAACTTAATTAAAAACTAGAAAGCAAAGCTAATGTTATGCAACAAAAAGACATTAGCCTATTCTACCCTACTCCTATACTACAGTATAATTCATGAAAAATGAACGATATGAATTCATAATGCCAATGTATCCAACCATATAATTCCAAGCCTCCAAACACATGTTCATCATAAAATATTAGTAACAAGAGTTGGAGAAAAAGAAGAGTAAAAGTAGGAAAAAATAAAACACCAAAATATCTATTCAGCATATTAAAGATGTCATAGTAATCATTCATGAGAGATCTATCTGAGTAAGATCCCTCCAACCATGCTTCAAGTCTATCATAAAATATTGCACAACTATCATAGTATTGATGGAGGTAGTCTAGAGGAATGTAGCATACCAAATAAGGACCATGCATAGAATCTCTATGAAGAATATTTGGTGAGAGAATTGGTATTCTAGTAAAATTGTTAATTCCTAAAGACAAGCCAAAACCATGACATCCTGACATAACCATCAGTCTAGACCGAGGTGCCTCATAGTCTTGGAAATCCTCCCTAGGCTCATACTTCAAGCAACCATCCACTTGAGATAAATTAGTGGAATAAAATGATATACATAGACTAGAATCCCCCATGGTATAAAACATATATTCAAGATAATAGTGGAAGTTGTTGAAACAAACACTGCCATTGANACATATATTCATTTCAATTAATTATTCATAAATATATATAACAGTTATAAAAATAGAAACTGTATAAATAAGAATAAATATCATATACTTATTAAACTTGAATAAGTACATATGATACCAATCATCAAAATATTCAACGCCAACTGAATATGAGAGATCCATCTCTCAGATACAAGACCTAGCTTGTAGTTCTCAGATCCAATTGAGAAGTGAGGAAGCCAACCCTCATAACAAGACCCATGTTTTAAACAGGCACAAACCTGACAAACAATGAATTTTCATTCAATACATTGTATTTGTATTTGATCCACCGAGATTCATCTTTTTCCAACACAAGATTTTGTTTATATAGCCATTCAAAAGGTGTATGACATTGAATGAATGTGTATTCCAATGAACCTCTTCAATTCAACAATAATAATATAATTTTAATAATAGTTTTCTTCCTTTATTATTATTCTCAATCCTTCATATCATGTGTAACATCCCAATTTTAACCCTTATGAACTATAATGTATTATGTAATTGTGACTTAGGCTGGTGAGCCAGTAAATTTGAAAAAGGGCCAGAGTGCCTAGGAAATGTAATGTTTCACATACATTAATAAAATACATCATTGGTTGCAAGACGAATAAGGACAAAAGAAATAGGGGGCTATGATTCCATGAGAGAGGGGGCTTGTGGGGACAAGTATTTTTATAATTATTTTATTTTACCCATAATTGATTTTATGGAGAAAAGGGGTTACATGAGATTCTTGTGAGGGAGACCATGTGGCTCTTGTCTTCATGTAATTTAAACATCCCTTGGGGGTTGTTTGGGTCTTCTTCGTCTTTCTCCCCTTGTTCTACTTCTTCCTTTTTTCTCACTCATTCAGGCTTATTCGTGTGCTCTTGGTATGAGCATGGATACAAATGGCTATTTGGGTGGCTCTTTGTTAATTTTGCTCATAGTTGTAAATCCTAAGAGTACCAACATGGAGATTCTTGACCAAAATCATTGGAGACCTGGAAGGGTTGAAAAAACCTGAGGGACTATGTGGAAAAGAACGGGGTCCATTCACTTGGGTTGTGTGGGCTGGGTAGAAGAGATATGGTGTAATTTGGATTTCTATGAGTGTTGAAAGGCCTATGATATATTGAGTGATGGAAGGCCCGTTAGTTATGAGATTAATGTCAGTTTGGATATAAATTTCCACATCTGAGAATCCTTGGAGTTTCCAGCAGTGATATTTCCTAACTAGTAGCACTAGAGCCCTGGAGAGAAATCGAACAGCCTCAGGGGTTGCATGTAAGAGAAATGTGTTAATTTATTTGGGTTGTGCAGGATGAGTGGGAAAGAGAGATGTAATTTCAGACTTGTTGTGAGCTTCAGAAACCTGAGAGCTAGTTAGCCAACTGTCGTGTGTATAGACTTGGCCTAGGACCCATCCATGTAGATTCATATCCATGGCTCGGGGGTGATCTATTGTTGAGAGTAAAAGAAAAATAATGTTTATTGTTGGGAGGAATGTCCTTGGTCTACAACTAGTTTTTGATGATTTACTTGTAAATATAAGTGTTTTCTGTGTTTTCTGTGTAATGTTTATTTTCATTGTCGATTTAATTATCTCTGAGATATGTATTTGTAATGTGCTTAACTTTCAGTTATTTGTTTTTCATTGTGCATTTAGTATCTATTTTATGTTGTAGCATGGATTGTGATATCCCCAAAAAATAAAATAATTTTGAAATTTAAATTTGCTTGAAATTTATTTTTGTTTTTAGTAAATTCGAATTTGGAAAAATTTTGCTATTTATGGATGTTCCGAATTTCAAGTTTGATATTTGTAATTAATTATTATGACTGTTGGGCAGAGTTCTGATTGGACTCAACTAACTATTTGACTATGACACTTTTATAAAAAAAACCAGAATATTTATATTAATTGCAGGAGGACAAATGGAACAACCATGTTAAAATCAGCTGACCATGAGTCCATGAGTGGGGAACAAGTTGGATCTACTCTGGGCTGATTATTACAGGTGGAAAATAAAAGATTTG
>SNQJ01S0033923.1:69255-79468 GCA_010110895.2 Picea sitchensis
ATGGAAGGAGGCAGGACACTACCAAGTATGCTGGGAAAAATATTTTTGAGATATCTTGCTATTATGAAAACTACAGATTCAGTGTGAGGCGAGAGGAGTCTGCTGAAACGAATTTTCCTTGTTGTTTTGAGTACTGCTGAGTAAGTGTGAGGCAAGAGGATAACTGCTGGAATTGAAGGACATTACTGAGGAGTTTCGAGTTAGCCCTCATGGACTCATGGTCAGGCTAGGGGGTGAAATAGGCAAGTGATTTGGCTGCCCTATTCTACGGTTGGGAGGAACGTGGTTGTTCCCTTGTCTTCTCACGATCTGGTTCAGATATGTTTCTTTACTCCTTTTTTGTTTGAATGATTTTATATCTGATGCAATGTATTTGTTAAATCAGAAATGGAATAATTTCCATTTTTCTACTTGATTGATTTGATATTTGATGCAATGTATTTATTAAATCCGAGTGAACGATAGAATTGGCCTTTTATTTGTTATGATAGTTGAAAGGATTTATGCATGGTTAAATTCTGGAAGAAATCTCCTCTAAATTAGATTCAGTGTTATGTTCTTTCTTTATTCGTTTTCTGAGTGAAATCAATGATGAGATTGGCATATTGGGAGTGAAGGTTATGCTGTAATTTCATTAATCTAATTGTATGAATAATGTCAAGAACAACATTCTGAGTGTTCTGAACTATGCCACTTTTTCCTTTCCATTAAACAGACTGTGTAGAGACAGATCTGTAGTTGAGGTAGGAATACCGGCTATTATACCAATTTTCCCTTATATTTCTTTAACCTAACCCGTATAAAGGTATCTCGAACAAGAGAGTACAGAAATAGAAAATCATACTTTATAATTTGCAATGGGAGATCTATTATATGAACTACTTTAACAGTAAAGGAACTGGATGCACCCTTGCTTATTACGAAAATTTCCTTTGCCCAAGGCTGTACCAATTCGGCTATTCATATTTAGACTTTCCTGTTTTAATAACGATGCACAAAAAAACAAAAACAAAACAAGAGGTGCTGAATCGCGAAATGTGAAAGGGCTATGGGCCCAACATTTCGATATTTCGGGGTTTTCGAACACCTGATGCATAAACAAAAATGAAACAAGAAGTATCGAATCGTGAAATGAGAAAGGGCCATAGGGCCAACATTTTAGGATTTTGGGGTTTAGTAAAGCAAAGGAACTCCACGCATATGTAATAAGAAAATCTCAAATGTCGAAATATCAACTTTGTATTTTATCTTCTTTTAAAATATGCTCATTCTTTGTTTGAATGATTCGTGTATCTTATTTTATGCATCTAATTGTGCTCAGTTGAAATAATTTACATGGATGACATATGTTCGTTGTAAGAAGTTTATGTTCAAATAATGAATTCTGGGAATGGTTCCTCCTGAAGCAAAATGCTAGACAAAACTATCTACATATGAACTTGAAAGAACAAATCCACCTACAGGAGCATATTTAACTCTGAAATCAAAATTCTAGGTAGGATTTTCTATGTATAGATGAGCTTGAAAGGTACCAATCTTTTTATAGGCATATGTGTACTTCTATAATTGAAGTTCTAGAAGATCAAGGTTTGAATAATTGAATTGGAGGAAGCCTGTACATATAGTACTTTGGGGTTTCAGGGTTTCACGATTCGGGATTTCGCGACTCTGGCAGCAACGATGCTAGGCCCTTCGAACTCCTGGATCCCGAAATTCCGAAAAGGGATTAATAGGTTTTGGCTCCCCCTTTAGCCCCGATCCCTATGATCTCACCCAATGACATGGGGCTAACTCCACAGAGAAAATCGAGGTTTCGTGTACCAGGATTTCACGACTTGCGAAACGAGGGCTCTTGCCTTTGGGTTTTTCGGGTGTCGAAATGATGAAACCTATTCACGCTAAACTGATTCAGGGTTTCGTGTACCGGTATTTCGCAACTTGCAAAAATGAGGAGTCTTGACCTTTGGTTTCCCGGGTGCCGAAACACCGACCAGCAGCCACGTGTCCCTCCGATGGACGACTTTGACCTTTAGCCACGGTCAACAGTTTTGATCTTTTCGGGATGATCAACGGTTGCGATCAAATCCTGACTTTCTCCTTTTTAGAATTTGGGAGAGTCTTAACTCCCCTGAATTCACCGGGTTTAAACCTCGCACATATTTTCTGGATCCGACGACTCTCACAGTTTCGACACTTCTCCCTGAAGTGTCTCCACCGTTCATTTCAACGGTTCTCCTGCACATCCTCCCCAAGGTTAAACTCTATGCGCCCAGATCCTTTCTCTAACTGATATAATGACAGTTGTGCTCCAACCTGAGCTTTATCTCTCTAATTTCTCAAAGGTTCCTTCGACCTAAGCTTAGATACTGCCTAAATACATATAAGCATGTTAGAGTAGTATGAGAGTTAAGGGAAGTGATAGAATTATGGAACAATTTATCCATATAATATTTTCTGTTGGAAGTAGACTTGACTGGCGGAATAATGTCATTATGGACACAAATGAATCTTACCTTCTCTTAAATTCTAAGCTTAAACGAAATTGAATTATTTCATAGAATATTTTCTTTTATGGTGAATTTGAGGTACATTAAATATGGTATCAGAGAAAAAGTTACAACACCGGGCCTAAACAGGGCCACATTAATTGCTTTGTATATATTTCGATTTATGAAAAAACTAATAAATCTTGTGGTTACAAACAGAAAGCCTTTCTGTTTTGTGTTGATTATGGCAGCCCAAGAAGGTGCAGAAATCAGGATGGAAGGGAATCCGCAACCAGAACCTCCTGGAGATCCAAGACAGAACAGTGATGGAAGCTCACCCATGGAGGTGTTGGAAATAATGAGCAATATTTTTGTTGAACTACAGGTTTTCAAGGCCGACAATGAAAAATTGAAGAAAGCACAGCAGGAACAATAAGAGATAAATGAAGTCATGTTTTGTAGTATAGTAACCAAGAAAATCCCAAAAGATGATAAACATGATGAGGAGGTCAACAAAAGGGCCTCCAAGAATTCAGGTGCAGAAACAGAAAAATAAGACAGTTCGTCTGAAGGGACACCTTCCGTTGAAGACAAAACCATACCAGACAGAAAAAGAAAACAAGCAGACCACCTTGATGGAGAATTTAAAAAGATTAAACCAGCTACCTTTGATGGAGAATCCAGGACAGAATAAGAAGTTGAGGCATGGTTGTTGGAAATCAAAAATAGTTCCAGATCTACAACTATTCCAGCAACATGAAGGTCAGAATGACCAACTACAATCTGAAGGGGAAGGCTAGCATTTGGTGGCAGGACCTAAAATTGGCTAAGTGCCTAAAGGAGAAACAGTTGGAATGGTCTGACTTTAAGAAGTATTTCAAGAAACAATACCTCTCTGAAAGCTATTATGAAAGGAAGACGAAAGAATTTTATGAGTTCCAACTCAGACAGATGACGATGGAGGATCTTATAAATAAATTTATGGAACTACTAAGTTTTGTACCGTACATCCAGGATGATAAGGTAAAAATCTAGCGATTCTTCAGGTTTTTACCACAGGCCTACCAGGATAGAATTGAGTTTGACAGACCCAAATCCTTAAGTGAGGTATTCAGGAAAGAACGAATGTGCTATGACCAGTATAAATAGCGGGAAGAGTTTCCCAAGACCTGAAGGGAAAAGAAGCAAGATCAAATGAACAAGCAGAAGAAGGGATACCAACCAGCTCCTTATCGGGTTGCAGCAAAAAGTTTCCCAAGGAAGGATTTTCACTCCAATCATCCGAATACGCAAGGTAGCAGTAAACCAATAAACCTGGGAATGAAGAAGTTTGGGGACAACTCCTGCAATCCATTAAAGTGTTGGGAGTGTGGAGAACCTCATCTAAGGAGGAACTGTCCATGTTTAATTGCAGCCAACAGAACTGTTGTTCACGATTTGCAGGAATCCTCGATAGTGGGAGATGTGGGAAGAAGTCTGCATCAGATAAATGAAGCCATAGATGGTCGACAAGCTAACCACCATTCCTCGGTGGTAGAAATCGAAGGTAAAATCAACGACACTTGAATTTCTATTTTAATTGACCCTGGAGCTACGTTAAGTTATATTACTCTCGATGTAGTAGAGTCGAATAAACTTAAGAAACTGAAACACGCAAAGTCATGGCTTGTAGAACTAGCAACAGGTACTAAAAGAAAAGTAGTTGACTTTATTTTTTATCTTGAGTTCATCTTAGATAGTCAAAAGATAAGGACCAATCTGAACATCCTACCACTAGGATCTTATGATATGATTATCGGGATGGATTGGTTGGAATAACAAAAAGCAGTACTATATTTTTATACAAAGATACTTAGCTATAAAGACAATTTTGGAACTGTTAGAACAACCCAAGGCATACCAAAACCTGTATCAATCAGACAAGTTTCAGCGATGCAACTCAAGAAATGTATTATAAAGGGATGTCAAGTTTACGCCATCCAAGTAACGAACCTATTAGAAAAAGAAGATAAGCCCAAGTTAGAAGACTTTGTTGTCCTACGTGAACTCAGAGACATGTTTACGGATGAGATACTAGAATTACCTCCTAGAAGGGAAATAGATTTTTCCATCAACTTAGTACCTGGATCAGCCCCTATCTCAAAAGCACCCTACCGAATGAGTCTACTAGAACTGGAAGAATTAAAAATACAATTACAGGAATTGTTGGACAAAGAGTATATCAGACCGAGTGTCTCGCCATGGGGAGCACCAATCCTCTTTGTCAAAAAAAAAGATGGTACTCTAAGACTATGTATCGATTATAGACAACTGAAAAAAATGACCATTAAGAACAAATACCCCTTACCAAGGATAAATGATCTGTTCGATCAAGTTGGTGGGGCCAAGATCTTTTCAAAATTGAATTTATGATCTGGTTATCATCAAGTTAGGATAAAGGATGATGACATAAACAAAACAGCTTTTTGAACAAGATATGGACGCTACGAGTTTGTAGTCATACCTTTCGGACTCACTAATGCACCAGCCACATTTATGTGCTTGATGAACAACATTTTTAGTCAGTACTTAGACAAGTTCGTAGTAGTATTTATCGACGATATTCTGGTCTATTTAATGATGGAAAAAGAACATGATGAGCACTTAAGGATAGTTCTACAAACGTTGAGGAAACACAAACTGTACGCCAAATTTGACAAGTGTGACTTTTATCAAAAAGAGATATAATATTTAGGACATGTCATTTCCTCAGAAGGTATTGTCGTAGACCCGGAAAAGATAAAATCCATTATGGAATGGCCAGTACCTAAGGATGTGGCAGATATCTGGTCATTCATGGGAATCACTGGATATTATTGCAAATTTATAGAAGGGTTTTCCAACATAGCCTACCCTATCACGCCATTACAAAAGAAAGGGACCAAGTTTAACTAGTCGCAAAAGTGTCAAGACAGTTTTAACAAGTTGAAAGAATTATTGACATCGGCGCTGATTTTGAAGGTAGAAGACCCAGATAAAGACTGCACAGTATGCATTGATGCAAGTAAAGAGGGACTAGGTGGTGTTCTAACTCAGGAAGGGCATGTGATTTGTTACGAGTCCCGGAAATTAAAAGAACACGAGCGAAATCATGTCACTCATGAATTAGAATTGGCAACAATAATACATTCCTTAAAAATGTGGCGACACTACATAATGGGAAGGAAATTGTTACTATTGACGGATAATAGCGGAGTGAAATATTTGCTTAACCAATCAGACCTTAATGTAAGACAAGCAAGGTGGCTAGCCTTCCTGAGTGAATTCAACTTCGAGGTCAGATATATCAATGGAAAAGAAAATAAAGTAGCAGACGCTTTAAGCAGAAGAGTCCATGGGTTATTTGAGGTAAATATCAGTAGAGCAGAAAGTGATCTAGAATAAAAGGTAAGGACGACCAGTATTAGCGACGAAAATTAAACTAAGATCATGGTAGAATTACAAAAACAGTACCATAGACTCAGATAAACCAGATCTAAGTATCGACAAGAAGGGACTATTATGATTTAAAAACAGACTTTACATACCAGATTCAACAGAGTTAAAATTAACAGTTTTGGACGAACTGCATAAGAAACCATATTCTGGTCATCCAGGTTACCAAAAAAATGATATCAACACTTAGAAAACTATTTTATTGGCCTAATATGAAAGGCAAAACAACAGAATACTTGGCTAGGTGTCAGGATTGTCAGCAAGTTAAGGTCAAACACCAGCATTTAGCCGGCCTATTACAACCATTACCAGCACTAGAATGGAAATGAGAGACCATATCATTGGACTTTATAACAAGTTTGCCAAAAACTCATAAACAGAATGATTATATCATGGTTGTAATCGATAAACTCAGTAAGTCTGCACACTTTATTCATGTAAAGTCTACTTTTAAAGCTATAAACATTGCTGAAATATTCATGAAGTAAATTTTTAGATTGCATGGTATTCCTAAAATGGTGATTTCAGATAGAGACGTAAAATTCACATCCGCTTTTTGGAAGGAATTGTTTGTAGGGCTAATTACTAATTTGAATTTAAGTACAAGTTATCATCCACAAACGGATGGACAGACCGAGAGGACAAACCAAATCATAGAGGATATGCTACGCGTGTATGTAAGAACAAAGCCGAACAAGTGGGAAGACTACCTACACTTGGTAGAATTTGCATATAACAATGGGTACCAAACTTCAGCTAAATTGAGCCCTTTCGAAATACAGTATGATAGAAAGTGTACAACTCCAATTAGCTGGGACAACCCAGCTGACCGAATCATGGTTGGACCAGAGATGGTCCAAGAAATGGAGAACATGGTAAGGAAGGTACAACAAAACTTGAAAGAAGCACAGGACAGACAGAAGAGCTATGTAGATCAGAAAAGAAGACACTTGGAATTTCAAGTAGGAGACCATGTTTATTTGAAGGTCAAAGCCCGAAAAAGCTCATTGAAGTTAGGGAACGGTGCCAAGCTGGCACCCAGGTTTTGTGGGCCCTTCAAAATACTAGCTCGAATTGGACCCATAGCATATCAACTTGCACTTCTAGGTAATCTAAGAATTCATAATGTATTTCATGTGTCTTTGTTGAAAAAGTATATTCATGATCCTACTCATATGATTGATTGGAACTTGGTGCAAGTGGAACCCAAAGTCGATTTCCAGGTGGAACCCCTACACATTCTGGACCGGAGAGAAATAACTCTTCAGAACAGAGCCCTCGTTGAGGTAAAGGTGCAATGGAACCACCTTAGTCCTGGGGAGGCCACTTGGGAGTTGGAAGGAGATTTGCAGAAATCTCATCCAATCATGTTCCAGGAAAGAAACGAACATTGAGGACAGTGTTTTACTGAAGGGGGAAAGGATGTGATATCCCCAAAAATAAAATAATTTTGAATTTTAAATTTGCTGGAAATTTATTTCTGTTTTTAGTAAATTCGAATTTGGAAAATTTTTGCCATTTATGGCAATTCCGAATTTCGAGTTTGATATTTGTAATTAATTATTATCACTGTTGGGAAAAGCTATGATTGGACTCAACTAACTATTTGACTATGACACTTGTATAAAAAAAAAACCATAATATTTATATTAATTGGAGGAGGACAAATGGAACAACCATGTTAAAATCAGTTGACCATGACTCCATGAGTGGGGAACAAGTTGGAACTACCTCTGGGTTGATTATTACAAGTGCCAAATTAGAGATTTGGCCATTGGCAGCCCCTGAAAATCAGGGATTTAGAAAGCTACGAAAATCCCACCCTAAGGGAAGGAAAAAGGCCTAGGCAAAATTGATAAATAGCATATGTGAGGAGGTAGGACACTGCCAAGTATGCTGGGAAAAAGATTTTTGAGCTCTCTTGCTGTTATGAACACTACGTATTGAGTGTGAGGCTAGAGGAGTCTGCTGAAATGAATTTTCCTTGTTGTTATGAGCATTGTTGAGTAAGTGTGAGGCAAGAGGATAACTATTGGAATTGAAGGACATTACTGAGCAAGATTTCCAAGTTAGCCCTCATGGACTCATGGTTAGGCTAGGGGGTGAACTGGGCAAGTGATTTGGCTGCCCTGTTCTACGGTTAGGAGTAACATGGTTGTTCCCTTATGTTCTCGCGATCTGGTTCAGATATGTTGCTCTACTCCTTTTCTATTTGAATGATTTTATATCTGATGCAATGTATTTGTTAAATCAGAACTGAAATGATTTCCATTTTTCTGTTCGACTGATTTGATTTCTGATGTCATGTATTTATTAAATCTGAGCGAAAAATAGAATTGTCCTTTTATTTGTTATGATAGTTGAAAGGATTTATGCATGGTTAAATTCTGGAAGAAATCTCCTCTAAATTAGATTCACTATTATGTTCTTTCTTTATTCGTTTTCTGAGTGAAATCAATGTTGAGTTTGGCATATTGGGAGTGAAGGTTATGCTGTAATTTCATTAATCTAACTATATGAATGATGCCAGGAACGACATTCTGAGTGTTGTAAACTATGCCACTTTTTCCTTTCCATTAAACAGACTATGTAGAGACAGATTTGTAGTTGAGGTAGGAAGATTGATTATTATACCAGTTTTCCCTTATAGTTCTTTAACCTAACCTGTATAAAGGTATCGCGAACAAGAGAGTACAGAAATAGAAAATCATACTATATAATTTGCAATGGCAAATCTATTATATGAACTACTTTAACAGTAAAGGAACCAGATGCACCCTTTCTTATTATGGAAATTTCCTTTGCGGCTATACCATTTCAGCTATTCCTATTTAGACTTTCCTATTTTAAATTTCAGGGCTGATTTTAGGGGCTAAATTTCTCTCTTGGGCTAATTTTCCAAGGTTTTTCCCAAAAAATGATTCACTATTCTAAAAATTATTCACCCAAATTCTATAGGCTAAAATTATTTTACCTTAAAAATCGCCAAAAATTTATACCAATTCTATAAAATCCTTAGAAATTTGAATATTTTTACAAAAATATTGCCAAACATTTTATAGTTTGCATATGAAGGATTAGTAATATTCGCCAAGGTTTCTACATTTTCAAATAACTTTCCATCCTTAAAATCATCCATGATTTTAATAATGATGCACAAACAAACAAAAATAAAATAAGAAGTGTCAAATCACGAAATGCAAAAGGGTTGTGGGCCCAACATTTCGGGATTTCGGGGTTCAAGATTTCGAGGTTTTCGAACACCTGATGCATAAACAAAAATGAAACAAGAAGTGTCGAATCGCGAAATGACAAAGGGCTGTGGGCCCAACATTTTGGGATTTCGGTGTTCGGGATTTTGAGGGTTAGTAAAGCAAAGGAACTCTGCGCATATGTAATAAGAAAATATCGAATGCGGAAATATCAACTTTGTATTTATCTTCTTTTAAAATATGCTCAGTCTTTGTTTGAATGATTTGTGTATCTTATTTTATGCATCTAATTGTGCTCAATTGAAATAATTTCCATGGATGACATATGTTCATTGTAAGAAGTTTATGTTCAAAGACTAAATTCTGGGAATGGTTCCTCCTGAAGAAAAACACTAGACAAAACTGTTGGGTATGTGTTATATTCTTTGTATGTGTGTGTGTGTGGGTACGTCAGATACGACAACTGCGTCTGACGATCTATTTTTGCTATTTTTAGCGGATTTTGCTATTTTTAGCGGATTTTGCTATTTTTAGCTGATTTGTAAATTAATCCCAGATTAAGGGATTAGGGTTTTGGTATCTACGGAATACCTAAAAACATTGTATATATTGTATGGAGAATGGTGAAATTCGATATAATGAAAATAAGAAAGGTTTTCCCGGTTGAGGGTTTCCGGTAAAGATCTCTGTGTATTCGGTGTATGGGCCATTGATTAATTTCTGTATTGCTTAAGAATATATATGCATTGCTTTACTTCGCAAGTTTAAAACTTACATGTGGTATCAGAGCACATTTTTGGCTTCAGAGGGACGCCTTTGTTGCTGAGTGTTTGGCTTGGTCTTGATAGATCAAGTTTATCTTGGGTCTGTGATAAACCTAGGTTTAGTGGGAGCTTTTGCAGAGGAGATTTGAGTAAAGTAAGAGGAATGGCGAGCTCATCTAGAATCGAGATAGAGAAGTTCAATGGTAAAAAAATTGAGCTATGGAAGCTCAAGATGGAGGACCTTCTTGTAGACAAAGAACAATGGATCGCTATGGAT
>SNQJ01S0033923.1:89329-113113 GCA_010110895.2 Picea sitchensis
AAACCACTTTGACTACTTTGACCTTTTGGGGCTTCTAGATGACATAAGAGGGTCCTCCAACTTCATAAGGCCATAACTCTCAAACCGTGAGGAGTTATGTGATGTTAAACATACCACTAGAAATGGAATGACATGTAAAATCCATATAGAATAGTGTTACCTGAAAATATATCCAAACTCATACCATTATCCATCAAACAAACTTGGGTCCATTACCCAAACCCGGGTTCTCCAACTTCTCATGACCATAACTCTCTAACTCTGAGGAGTTATGTGATGTTCCATGTACCAGAAGAAATGGAATGAAAATAACTATCCATATAGGATAGTTTGAATGAAAAATTCATCGACCTTAATATCATTATTCAACAAATAAGCATGTGTTCTCTAACCATACTTCTAGGATAACTCAATCCACAAAGCATTTTCCCGTGAGGGATTTCACCATAAGGGGACCACTTTGGATTTCATCCATTTCTACTTATTATCAACAATGACAAGACAATAACGAGACATATTTACATCAAACAATCTTGGGTCCATTACCCAACATTTGTGCTACGGGGCTTTCTTCAAGGGTTGACATCAATGACAAATAACCTTAATCAACAATCTCCCCCTTTGGCATTTATGGAAACACTCTGATGCAATAATAAAATCATATCACTCATGATCCCCCTAGAACCATGCCTTTTTCCTCTGTATCTGATAAATATTCTCCCCCTGGAACCATGCCTTTGATAAATCTCTCCCCCTTTGTCATCAATGACAAAGGTATCTTTCCATCCGGGGATGCTCCCCCTGACTGAACTGTCTTCTTATGGTGCTTCCTTGTGTACATCTAAGAGATATAATATAATAATTCAAAATCATTCATTTTGGATTAGAAATAACTCTGAGTCTATGGAAAATATACTCAAAGGCCTCCCGTGGAAGTGGTTTTCTAAATATGTCTGCCACTTGTTCTTTTGTGCCTAGATACTCAACTTTGATGTTCTTTTCTGCAACCTGTTCCCGTAAAAAGAGATACTTGATTAGAATGTACTTCGTCTTGGAGTGCATCACCGTATTCTTTGAGATACTGATGGAACATGTATTATTACAATAGATTGGAATGGACTCATCATACTCAACCTCTATATCTGTCAGAGTTTATTTCATCCAAAGAACCCATGTACAACATTATGTTGTTGCAATATACTCTTCCTCAATTGTAGATAAGGATACTGATGATTTTTTCTTTCTTAGAAATGATACTAAACACTCACCCAAGTATAATGTTGCTCCACTAGTGCTTCGTCGGTCATCAATACAACCTACCCAATCTGCATCTATGTAAACAATAAGTGATAGATCCTTTCCTTTTGGATACCATAATCCAAACTCTTTTGTTCCTTTGAGATATCTAAAAATACTCTTCACTGCTAATACATGTGATTCCTTTGGCGCTTCTTGAAATCGTATCACCTGTCCAACTGCATGTATCACATCTTGTTTGTATGTTGTCACATATAGTAGGTTTCCAATCATTGACCTGTATTGCCTCTGATCTGTAGACTTCAAATCATCATCTTTTCTCAACTTCCAACTGGTTTGCAATCTTCCATACCGAACCTTTTTAGCATTTCTATGATATACTTGGTTTGATAAATAAAAATTCCTTGGTTTATTTGTGGCATATCTGAAGTCCCAGAAAGAAAGATAGTTCTCCAAGTAATGACATTTCAAATTCATTTTGCATATCTTTTGTAAATTTCTGGCTTAACCTATCATCATCACTACCAAAAATAATATCATCAACATAAACTTCAATTAATAAAATATTACCTTGACTTACCTTGATGTAGAGGTTGGTGTCTGCAGTCCCTTTTCTAAATCCTGCCTACTGCAGATACTTATCCAGTCTAGAGTACCATGCTCTAGGAGCCTGTTTTAGACCATACAAATCATTATTTAATTTACACACATAATTTGCGTTTTCTGACAATTGAAATCCTTCTGGTTGTTCAATGTAGACTTCTTCTTCAAGTTTCCCATTTAGAAAAGATCATTTTACGTCCATTTGATACATTTTAATATTTTTGGAGCATGCATAAGAAAAGCGCAAATGGATTGCTTCCATTCTGGAAACTAGGGCAAATGTCTCTTCAAAGTCGATTCCTTGAACCTGTGCATATCCTTTACATACCAATATATCTTTGTTCCTTGTAACCTGTCCATATTCAGTCAATTTATTCCTAAAGACCCTTTTTGTGCCGATCACATTCTTATTCCTTTGTCTTGGAAACAGTTCCCAAGTGTCATTTTTCTCCATTTGATAAAATTCTTCATCCATGGCCTTATTCCAAGATTCATCCTTGCTGGCTTCTTAAAAAAAAATTGGTTCAATTGTAGATAAGAGTGCTAGGTGTGTTTGTTCTGGTGAACAGATTCTTCTTCTATTCTCAACTCATGCATCTTTGTTTTTGGTAATCTGATCTGAAGGATGATTCTTTTGTACTCGTTTACTAGGTGTCTTTGGAGACACTTCCTGAAATTTCTCTTCTCCTTCTGTCAGATTCTCTTCATCTTCCCCTTCTACTTCTTTTTCATCTTCTCCTTCTTCTTCTAAGGGTTGTTTCATTGATTCATTTTCTTCCTTTGATTCTGGTCTTCCTATTTCATTAATTGTTACGTTGATGCTTTCCATAAATTTTTTCAATCTTAGATTGTTACACTTGTATTCTTTCCTTGTACTTGAGTAACGAACAAGTACTCATTTTTCCACATGAGAGTCAAACTTTCCCATTCCTCCATCTTCTCTTTTGATATAGAATTTGTTTGCAAAAACTCTGAAGTGCTTTACATTTGTTAGTCTTTCTTTCCATAGTTCGTAAGGCATTTTGTTAGTGTTGTTTATGAGAATTACTCTGTTTTGAATGTGAATTGTTGTATGCACTGCCTGTGTCGAAAAAATATCTTTCAATTTGGAATCCATTAACATTGTTCGAGCCATTTCTTGTACCGTCTTGTTCTTTCTTTCGACAACTCCATTCTGTTGAGGTGTCCTAGCAACGGAGAATTGTCTTTTTATTCCATGATTGTTGCAGTAGTCCATAATTTCCTTTGCAGTGAACTCTCCTCCATTATCATATCTCAAGCATTTGATTTTTGAATCCATTTCATTTTCAACCATTTCCTTGTAGATCTTGAAGTTTTCAAAACCTTCTGACTTATTCTTAAGAAAACAAATTGCAGTCATTCTTGTATAATCATCAACTAATAACATGAAGTATTTCTCACCCTTTTGTGAATCGAAAGTAACTTTATGACCTTGGTCAAACATTTGACTCACACTTAGAAGATTATGTTTCATACCTTCTACTAGTTGAACATTTTCTGCCTTTTCATTCTTGTTCCCAATTCAGACTGTGCCTTTTCCAATGATTTTGGGTGAATCATCAGTTCCGAAGAAGACTGATCCATCTCTTTCCTTTAGTAATATAAGAAACTTGTTTCCATCACCTTTCATGTGTTTTGAACATCCAATGTCAACATACCAACCATGTTTCTTCTGCTTAGCTATTAGAGCAATTGTGCATTCTTCATTGCTATACTGATATTGCTTTCTTATCCATGTCGTTTTCTGAGGTTCATGTCTATGACTGTTGTTATTCTGTTGAGGTTCTTTAGGAAGGACTGTCATTCTGCAATCTTTGGCCACGTGTCCAAAATTTTTACATTGGTAACATTCCACTTCACTTCTCAAAGATTCAAAACGGTTGTAACTTTTTCTTTGTGTTTCACTAGGTCTTCTTGAATAACCCCTTTGTATATGACTCTCAATGTTGTTATTGTTCCTATTGTTAGATCTGCAATTCACAGCTTTATGTCAAAAATTATTACATTCATAACATAAAACAAAAAATATGGTTTGATACCTGGGAGTAGAAGATCTTCTGAAAGGAGGTGCTCTTATGAATCCTTCTTCTTCTTGAGGCTTATCTGTCTATTGTTGATTTTGAAATTTGAATCTTCTTGGTGGAGGAGTGTCCCTGTAATCTTCCTTGTATATCTTCCTATCCCCTTTTATTGTTTTTGCATAACTTTTTGGATATGTTTCTTTCTCTATTGTTTTGGAGCTTGATCCCTTTTCTGTCTGATTGTATCCAAGTCCAGACTTGTCAAGATGAGATTTTTGACTACTGATAATGTCATCCAGAACGTTTGAGCTATTTTGCATATTTTTTTTTTGAATATCCTTTCCTACTGCGACAATATTTGCTTCCAAGTTTCCAATGATATTGTCCTTTTCTTCTAGCTTTTCTTTGAGTGCTTCATCAATTATTTTATCTTCTTCTTTTTGAACCTTCAATTTTGTGATCATTTGTTCTAGTTCTCGAGTATCCTTTTTCTTGTCTAGTTCTACTTATAGTTTCTTCTTTTCTCTTCTGATAGCTTGTATGGCACACATTAATTCTTCTCGATATTCAACTTCTGCTTCTTCAATTTCTTCTTCAACTTCTTCATATTCTTCTTCTGCTTCTTCATATTCTTCTTCGGCTTCTTCATATTATTCTTCGGAGTCTTATTTGTCAGATTCTCTTACTGCCACGAATAGAACTCTTCCTATCTCACTATCACTGACTTCATCTTCATTTGATGATGAGATGTCTTCTTTGTTGCATAAGTTTTTCTTGAAAACTTTCCTTTTAGTTCTTTTTTCTTTATATGTGTGTTTTCCTTTTGAGTAACCTTCATCATTTCTCTTTTCCTTATGAGGACATTTGTGAGCAAAATGACCAATACCATCACAATTAAAACAAGTTAAAGGAAGCTTACCTCTATACCTATCGTCAGTTCTCTTGTTTAGTTTTTTGACGAAGTTGGCCACTTCTTCATAATCTTCTGAGACATCATTGTTGCTACTATATTCTTCTTGTTCCTTTTTCTTTTTCTTTGATATTTTGGATGCTTTGAAGTCTACTTCTTTTACATCTGTATTTTTTTTTTCAGTTCTCATTTCATATGATGTGAAGATTCCATGCATTTCGTCCATGCTTATTGAGTTTAGATCCAATATTTCTTCTAGTGTTGGTATCTTAGGGTTAAATCTCATAGGAAGAGATCTTAGTACCTTTTGAACAATTACAGATTCTTTGATTTCTTCTCCCAATCCTATTGTGACATCCCCAAAAATAAATTATTTTTCAAAATTCAAAAAAATTGTTAGAAAACTATTCCGTTCTTGGTAAATTCGAATTTGGAAATTTTTTGCCATTTATGGTAATTCCAAATTTCATATTTGGAAAATTGTAATTATATATTATCACTGTTGGATAGAGATTCTGATTTGACCCGACTAACTATTTGATTATGACACTTGTATGAAAACATAATACTTTATATTTACTGTGGGAGGACAAATGGAACAACCATGTTAAAATCAACTGACCATGACTCCATGAGAGGGGAACATGTTGGAACTACCTCATGGATGATTTTTACAAGTGGCAAATAAGGGATTTGGCCATTGGCAGCCCCTGAAAATTAGGGATTTAGAAGGCTGCAAAAAATCCCAAGAGAGGGAAAAAGACCTAAGCAATAAGGGGGATTGTTTTGATAAATAGCATATGTGAGGAGGCAGGACGTTTCCTAGTATGTTGGGGAAAAATACCATTGTGTACTTGTTGTTATGAACACCAATTACTGAGTGTGAGGCAAGGAAAAGACTACTGATAGAGGAAGACAGTGTTGAAGAGGATATTTCAAGTTTTCCCTCATGGATTCATGGTAAGGCTAGGGGGTGAATTGGGTAAGTGTTGGCTTACCTGTTCTAACGGTTGGGAGGAACGTGGTTCTTCCCTTTTTTTCCCTACAGACTAATTCATATATGTCTCTCTACTCTCCTCTTTTCATGAATGTACCATTGAAATGATTGTATTCGGTTACTATTGTGGACAATTATATTACTATCATATGTATTAGATAGAATTACAGAGTTTTTGTAGATTAATTGGAGTAGAAATAATTTGATTCGATTAAAAGATTGTAGTTACTTGAGCATATTATACTATTCACTATAGGGATGACCTAGTATTCTACAAAAATGTATCTATATGGACTTATGTAGGTTCTATGTTGTAATAACATATGCAATATATTAATTTATGAAATTATAAAGTGATGTGTTATAGTTCTAGTGGAAATAAAGCTAGATCCAAACATTAAATGATGTTACTGTACTACTGTGTGTTAGTCGTACCATGAACAGACCCATTTTACCTGAAGAAATAAAAAATTAATTATGCACATCTTGAAATTTCGAATCCTTGAACGTTCTACCGGTCATAAGATAATCATATGGTCATACACCTTTAAGTACTCAACATCTATAATGAGATTTCAATCTGTGTAAACATTTAGAGAATTCTGAAAACGAATTTAGGAATATTATATTCATTTATTTCTGCACCGAACTATAACTACAAATATCTAATACACAGAGGATAATTATTGATCATTACAGAAAGGTTTCCATGAAAGATAAATATATTAATATAGAAGAGAGTTACAGTTTTTTTCCTTGTAATAACCTAAAAAAAAAAAGAGAATGTATAGAGTCGACAAAATTCCTAGAACTAGTCCTTGAACTCTCTAAAGCATAAATCTTGGGATAGTGAAATTCTTTTCAATACAGGGTTTCTTCCCCTTCTGTTTTTTCTAATTAAGGATTTAAATTACAAGAAAATTGGTTACCTTGGGAAGCCTGGTAATGACAAAACCTTACTGTGAAATTTTGTACAGTAGCGAATAGAACTTAGAGACTAAGTTTTAAGTCTGGTTGTCAAAACTCGAATACCTTTTCAGGTCCGACAATAATCTGAGTCCATTGAACACGAAACATCTAAATCCTGAAATGGATCGCGAGAATCAACAATGGGATTTAGAGAGAACAAAAGTTAAATTGAAACAAAATTATAATTCGAAAACCAAAAAGTAGCGAAATTTAATCATGAGAAAATAAATCACGTGCAGAGAGAATCCACGAAATTAAATACTGAAGATTTAATACAGGAATTATTACTTATCTTGTGATTGGTGTGGAACTTTTTCCATCAACGTTGTTGAACGAATTGATCGACAGTCAAAAATGGAAATGGAACCAAAGAAGGTTTTTTTTTTTGACAAGAACGGTTAGGTTGCATTAAGCGGCATTCTGACAAGCCAGAATCAGAAAGTTACAATTCTGAAGAAGGTTGGTGACCTCTAACAGTGTTTCCAACCTTCTTGTGAATGTCTTGGGAGACCAATCCCATCTGCTTTTTGAGCTAATTCGAGAAAATGACAAAAAATGCATACATGAGTAAATTCTCACAAACTGTGAGCACAGTAAAAGACAGAAGCAAAGCATTAAACCGAGGGGGATGAAATTTTCCCCTTAAAGTAGGGAACCAACTTTTTCTGAGAACCTAAGGAAATGTTGGAGGCCGCCTCCTTTTCTCTGCATGCTTTGTTGGTCATTCGCCCTCGGGTAAGGGGTGGAGACGAAACTGAATTGTCTTCAGGTTCAGAAGTTTCCATAGAGCTTCTAGAGGGGACTGAAACAACCAGACCTGCAGGGTCAGAGGGTTCCGAATCTGAAGCCCGAATTTCTCTCGCTGCTACTGAATCTGTGGGGGTGGGATCTGGAAGGCTTCCATCTGCCAGAGGATCTTCCTTAACTGTTGTTCCTTCTGGATCTAGGGCTTCATCTTCCTTCAGCGCATCAAAGTTGTTTTTATTTTCTAGAGTTACCTCTGCTGAATGAGTGGCCTTAAGAGCCTGAGGTAGTGGAACCTTTCACCTTGTTTGCCTTCGTCGGTTATATACTGGCTGAAAATCATCTTCTTTGACTGGTCCCGACTCCTCAGAGGCTTCGGGGCAACTTTTTGCAAAATGACCGTAAGCATGGCACCAGAGGCACTTAAAAGGAATCTGCTCGTAGTCTAGCTCTTGGATATGGAACCAATCCCCCAGGGAGAGATTAATGTCTTCTGGAAGGCCTTTCTCGAGGTTAAACTCAACACAAATACGAGCACAAGTAAACTGATCCCCTTTCACCTCCACACTGTCCAGGAAACGCCCAAGCTTATTTCCAATGTCCTCCAGAGATCTTTTCCCCCAGAGATGTAAGGGAAGATGAGGCAGCCTAACCCAAACAGGGGTTGCGGTGATCTTGGATCCAGGATTGAAGTCAAGAGTCCAGGGGGCTAAGAACAATGCTCTTGACCCCATGAAATAGGGTCCAGATCTAAAAACTAGATCGCGGTCCTCTGTCCTCGAGAAACTGAAGACAAAAAAACCCCTGCCTACTGCGCACAGAGTAACGTTTCCCTATATCAGCGACTTCCAACGATCATCCATCCATGCCTCCACCGATTTGGGGCTGGGCCATAAACCCGTAAAATTTCCGATGAGGGCCTTTTTTGCTAGAAAGAGGGCAAGATTGCAAGGCTCCTCTAGAGATAACTCCAGAGAAGGGATCTCCTCCATCTTCTTAACAAACTTAGACGAGAGAGAAGGCTTGGATTTAGGTCCTACCGAGTGGACTAATGCTTTGAATTATTCCAAAGGATCTTCTTCCATCTCGGCATTCGGATCTGGGGCCATCGTAGCAGGGCGGCGACCACCAACAAACAAGAAGACGAAGCAAGTCGCAGAGGCAAGCCAAGACCACTGCTCCAAAACGCATGCAAAAACTTAGGAAAACGTAGGAGGGACGCTCTGAAAAACGCTGATCCACGGACCTGTATGCAAAGAAAGAAAAGGGAACCCTGATCGGCTGCTACAAATGAAGATCCGTGCCCCTGCAATCGAAAAACCAGAGCGAAGGCGGCTAGGGTTTAGGCCCTAGCCGCATTGACATTTTGTCTCGCTTCATTTTTTTACAAACATTACCAAGATATTACTAACCAAAGAAGGTTCATGGGTACCCCTCGTAGGAAAAAACAAGGGCCCGTCATTAGTGATTACAACATATAAAATCTTAATCGAATAAGAACAATTAATAGAACAGAACTGCAAACGAGTAGAATGATAATTTCATATAGTATGATACATGAACCACTGAGATAACTACCATAAATTGAACACTTCGTTTTCTTTACCCTTTTCGTTGAAGTAATGTGAATAGACAGTTATACATACATAATTCTAGAGCCGAGCGCTTGGAATAAAATCCCTAAATGGAAATAATTTCAAAGGAAAAATAATCACAGAAGTTGAGGGAGTGTGTTCTTCCTCTCAGATTTAAGAGTTGTTAGTTCAAAGATTTTTTCTATCCCTGACTCCTTGCGAACCCAGGGGAAGTATTACACAATCACATCGGCAATAATGATGATAAATTTATACACATAGAATATGGTGGTGGATATATGAATCATAGTAGAAAAGAAGAAATAATTTAACCATAGGATTTACTCGGCGGTAAATATGTCGAAGACACCTTGAATTAATATGAAAACGTCTAGCTGGTATAAAATATAGTGAGGCCTATTATTACTTTTGGGATCTTCATCATTTCCCTGTAAATATATCCATATTTATATACAGCCTTATAACAAGAGGGGCAACAAACCCTTCGAAGCTTTAAATCCTGAAAACATAACCACGAATTTTTAGTCTCTTATCGAGTTATATCGAGATCAGACATACATTACGAGGACTGGAAATGCATAGAAATTATCTCTGAACTAGAAGAACCAACTCGTATGCTTTTGAATCTCCTGTCTCCTTTGAGATCCCTTACAGTCCAAAGCCTTCTACGAGGGTTCATAGAAGAAAAAATACCTATCACAAAGTAACAGGAAAATAATAGAACCCAATATAGAATAGGGGATCTACGACAACCCAACAAATCGATAAATTCTCAATTCAAACCAGAGGATATCAAAACCAATAGAGTTAAGAGGAGTAGATGGTGACCACAACACATATTTCAACATTCAAGAGTATCAGGTTCAAAGGCAAAATAACATAGAGTCTTTGGCTTACCGTATGTAGGGAACACCCGAGGGATGAACGCCTCCATAGTCTCCACCTAGGTCGTGTCCACTCAAACTACCAACCACTTACAAAGCTAAGATACCATAGGGTTAGTGCTAAAATGTTTCTTTTTGCAAATACCTAGACACAGGCGAGGGAAAAACACTAATCACATACCAACCCTTCACAAAAGTAGAGTAATGGTGGTAGTATGCAACAATACCTTACCATGTGAACAAGGTTAGGTGGCAGGTTTTATGTTAGACACAATAATCGATTAATAAAACTCAGAAGGCACCCTGGCATATCGCCATTATTAGGTTGGACAGGGGCTTTAACTTAGGATCTAACAAGTACCTCAATTGACTTTACACCAAGTCTATGTGAGGGAGATGACACAGTGTTGGCAGTTCAACATGTTTGTTAACTTTTTATATCAATTAATTGATCTACATAGCTGCCTAACCAAAGTCATTTAATTTTATTACTCTTCATGACGCAATTTTCGAAACGACAGTTGAGAGTTGTCTCTTTTTCCTATTATTTTCTTTCATGCTTTGTTCATGACTGGAAGCATGAATACGAAGCATGAAAATTTGCAATTGTGTTACCTTTCTATTCTAAAATTTCGTCAAAGGAAAATTGCTCATACAGTTCATTAATGAAGTTTGGTTCCTTGCCATGAAGAGTTACTCTCTTTGTTTCAATCCTTTCAACACCAAGCATGCTTAGAGATTGATGGTTATTTAAACAAAGGATCCCCACGATTTGATTTTTAGTATGGTTTTGTTTGATTCTTGGCTTTACATTTCTTTTGCTAAACCTTTGATTTTCAACTTACCCAAACCTTGTGATAGAACGCAGGATGCGTGCACTTATTTTCATTTTAATTATTTGGTCCTAGACTCGTACTAGATGCAAAGGTGGCGTTACGATTTACAGGCAAACATCATTCCCAAGACTGGCCTTGGGCTTTGCAAACCCTCTTCGCATGCATGTCATTTAAACACCCATCAAATCATCATGAGTTTATGTTCATACACCATTCACTGTTGGAATTTCATGGGCTCGGGTTATGGCTCTGGACTGTCTCACAAACCCTCCCTATGTGCTATGTATAATTCATTACACTTTCATCCATCATGGCTCCTGTTGTGAGAGTCGAACGAAATGACATTCAAACTCTACTCTTATATGACGATGCCAGGGAAGATTTGGAGAGAAGTGGCTGGCTCATTTTCATTAGGAAGTTTCAGGGTTTCAATTTACAAATTGCCAAGAATTCGCTTTCTCCTTTGATGGTTGTAGAGAGAAGTTTGGTGATGTGCAACTAGAGGTTACGAAGGATTTCCTGAGTCAAGCTACAGGGCTACCAGCAAACGGTCAAAGGTGGTTTAAAAATGAAAAAGTGGAAGAAGTTCTTTGGATCCTGTTGTTTACATCTCGGAAAATAAAAGGGTGTGATAAAGGTATGCCCATTTCCTTCCTAAAAGCTCGGTGGCATGATTTGCTCGCTATGGTAAAGGAATTTGTTACCTGTGAGGGACGTTTCGATCTTGTGTTTTTGTAGCATTTCCGTCTGCTTATGATTTTTATGGGCTTTCCTTTGAACATGTCGTATTACTTATTGAGGAGTCTTTATAAAATGGGCAAAAGATACAAAAAACAATTGTCAGACTCTAGCCTTTTCCATCACAGCCTAATTAAAATCTTGTTGATGCATCAATTAAAGTTACAGAGTGACAACTAGGATTCATCCATAACCTGAAACAACTATGGTAACCCTGATATGGAGGAGGTAAATAAACTCGTGGTTGAGGAGACCCTTGTATACCCTACAACGCCTCTCTCACCTCCCCAGACCTGTGTCTCACCCACTTACAACAAACCCTTGATCGATCCAAAGGTTTTTGAACAGGCCTGTCAGTAGATTATACATCCAAATTACTGTGTTAAAAATATAAAGGAACCTACAGGGAAGAAATCTAAGAGCAATATTGATATAAATTTCAGGAACAAGAGAGCGAGGAGGCTAATTTCAAGGAGGCTTCGTAACAAGTCGAACTCTCATGTGAGTTCGATCAGCACGATCGAAGTCCATGAGAGTTCAAACTCTGAAATCGATAGGTTCCTTGTTGTAGAAGACCTTCATTCATTCGAGCCACACCCTGATCGACCCTATAACTTTGTTGATAATTTACCTCACTGTTTGAAAAAAAATCCAGAGTTTCCTGGTGTTAAATTGGTCAAGGAACCTACTGTCCGTGTGGAAGGTGCATCTGTCCACAATCATGTTTGTTCCCATGCAACCACCTCACAGTCAAACTATGAAGTTTGTCTGTCATGGATTGATAGATATTATACTGATATCCCTATCCTGCAGTCACGGGTTAAGGTTTTAAAGGATCAGATTGATACTTTAACGAGAAAAACCTTGAGGCTCAAGTCAGTTATTAAAGGGAAAGAAAAACATATCAAGACAACAGGCAATGTAGTGTTTAAAAACGTTGAGGCTGCAACAACCATTGTAAATTCCAAAGTTGCCTGATATGATTTGATTTCATAGCTAAAGGTATGATTCTTCATCTTATAATAGGATTATTTGTTAAAAACTAGATTGCTTTATTTTACAATAAATTGGATTTCATTTACTAAAATAACTAGCTACAAAATCACAAGATTCTGTAGCCAGTTATGTTAATTTGAATTGTGTAAATTAATGGTTAGAAATGTATCTAAAATCTTTCTATTTTCCTTTTTTTTCAGGATATTCAGGAATCCATGATTACAAATTGATTTGAGACATCCTTGAGACCTTACAGTCATATCTTTGATGCGTTTTATATGAACATAAATGAATGTTGTTAGTTTTGGGGGATTTAGTAGGATCAGGGTGGTTGCATCCCCCTTTATTTTTGAAATAAATATTTCATATCAGGAACAAAAATAGTTATCTCTTCTGAGACCTTTATAAACCTATCGTTTTTGTAATCAGAGGCATCTTGGCCTAGGGCTTGTTGTGAACAGCTTATACTCAAATCTAGACATAACAAATATTTACTTTTTGCTTTAGTCATCTGTGAATATTGTTGTGATCTATAATTTGTTTATCTTGGTAATTGAGTGACTGCAGATAGCTTTCGTCTTCGCAGATTGTTTTGTTGTCAAGATAGTTTTTCTTCATGGTTCATGATTTTATGCTTCAGTTTTATCAAAACAATTGAATGATATTTCAATTCATATTATGAGGTTTACCTTAAATATGTTGATTGATTCAATGCAAGTTGTAACTGTAGGATTTATCTCATGTGTTATCGCTTGTAGTCTATTATATCAATGTAATTATTTTGTGTCGTGTTGTTTTATCAATTAAATACACCAGTCAATGCACAATTTAGTTTTTGTATCAAACAGTGTAAAGATGCACAGTAGATTTATCTCCTAGATGGACTGATGCACGATTTATGAAAATAGTTGGATGCATACTCCTCAAGTGGTTAATAGGTTAGTGTGTTCTTTTATTTCATTTGCTTGCTTATTATAGAAGTTTTTATATATAGTATAATTTTCACTATCTATATCTTTCTATTTAATTAAGGAGTTTAATATTTGATCTTATGAATACATATAAACAAGAAAACAAACCAAAAATGAATAGTACTTTTTCTTTCTTTATTACTGTCATTAGAAGAACCATTTTTGCATTCGATTTTTATGAGTTCAGATTAAAACTTGTGATTTATACATATTGTATATATGATAAATATAACTATTATATAAATATTATTTAGATAAACTGTATATATATATATATTTAGATGTACATATATATTTCAGTGTTTATTATTTAGTAAGTTATTGTATTTCTTTTAGTTATTTTTCGCTTACCTTAGGACTTTAGATTGGCCAATGGATCCATTAAACCCGTCATAGTTAGTCAATCCAAATGGCTTGGGCTAATTAGACAACCCCGGACTGGATTCACTCTTCCAGTTGATGACGGATCAATTTCTCCCATCAAGAAATGGTGCTAGAAGGAGGGCCTGAATACTATTGATGGCACATGGAGGTCTCAAGACTCCTCCCCCACCTACCCTCTCACCTATAGTAACAAGAAGTCACTCTGACGACAACACTGTCCCTCAAAAAACAACCACATCAAACAACAATGCATGGATTACCGTTGAACAAGTAACTCCAAACACCCAGGGGCTGACGTATAATAAATTGTTCGTTAATCCCTCCTAAGGACGCACAGTGCTTTAGCCCATACCAGACAACTAGGTCGGCCTTTGAATCAACCATTATACTTCTCTAATATCAGGGAGAAAATTGAAGGTATTGATCTTACCCTAAACCCTACGGATCCAGATCACATCCTCACTCTTGTAGCAGGAGGATCTGGTATTCCACCATCACCACCCCCTTCATCTCCTTCTTCTTCTAGAGAAGAATCATCAAACGAAGGAAGTTCTTCGTCTCAGCCTGCGACGCCACCCACACCTATGGAAAATCCAAATAATCCCACGAGGCCTTGGCTCGATCAAGATGCAGTGGCCATACCTGGGCCCCAACATCCTTTGCCTAAACATTCGAAGAAATGGCTCCCTAAATTTGATCCAGATTCCAAGAAGATCGTTGAAGATCATATTAAAAAATTCATGCTAGCTATTAGGCTCCATAGTTTTGAACAAGAAGACATAATATGTAGAATTTTTCCATATACCTTTCAAGGCAATGCCTCTACCTGGTACTTTTCCCAACAACCCCACACCATTGTGTCTTGGAATAGATTCGAGTTCTGTTTTCTTGAGAAATTTGGAGATGACAAATCTCCTGAAGTCCTAGTCATGGAACTCTCTAGTTTAAAGATGAACCCCAAAGAGAAGATAAAAGACTTTAATCAAATATTCCTAACATTGAAAAATCAAATCCCCATGGATTCAATGCCTGCTGAAAATCTTATCGTTGCATACTACACGAAATCCCTACACCAAAACATAGAAATTTGGGTAAAAAGGTCTAATAAAGCCACATTATTAGAAGCCTTCGAAGAGGCAATTCAAATCAAGAAAGATATTCCCAGCCTAAAAGACAAGATCTGTAATGAGGCAGAGACTACTTCATCCTCCATGAAGAAAATCGAAATTCTTCCTAGACCTCCCCAAACCAAAAATCAATCAGATGGTTCAGATCTAGAAAGTTTACAGAAGGTCATTCATAAGTTGTCAAACCCGGTTATAGATTTGAGAAGATCAGCTGAAGAAGCTTCTTCAAGCAAAGGGCTTTACAAACCCCCTTTTAGAAAGCCTTTTCCCACAGACTGACCTAACTCAAATTCTGAAGGCCTGAATCTAGAAAGCTTACAATTTGTTATTCAGACAATTCTAGAGGCACATGATAACTTGATTCATCCCGAGATTCCTGAAGATGTGGCTGAACAAGAGATAGTGGAAGAGGACGAATCCTCTCCCAACATTTTCGGGCATTTCTTGGATAGCATTTTTCAAGTTAATTTTGAAATAGTGCATCCTTACAATACCAGGAGTAAAACAACAAATAAATCTTCTTCTGAAATCGGAATTAATGCACCTCAAAAATAGTCTAAACCAATTGAAACTAAACAGAATTCATCAACTCCAAATTTAGAGTATGATTTGATTGAGGATCTCCAAAAACTTAGAGCTAATATTTTTGTTTACGAATTATTGAAATTTCATTTTCTTCTACAAAAGATGCTGCAGAATATTGCAGAAAACAACAAAAACAACAATCCGAACAACAACAAATTTGTTGAAAACAACTGCAAAACTCCTCAAAAGGTCTCCACTAAAATGACACTAGAGTCTTGTAATAAAAGAGACCTTGCTGTAAAAAGTGTAACAAATGTAGATAAATTAGTTTCAGGGGCTGCGACTAAAAAACAACAAACTTCTACTGTTAATACTCGCAGAAATGTCCCACCCTTTTTGTTGACTTTTGAAATTTTCAATAGGAATGTACATAACTGTATGGTAGATTCAGGTGCATCGTCAAGCATAATGCCTTGGTTTGTTTGCTAAAAAATTAATGCCAAAGTTCAACCTTCCAGCCTGAAAATTATTCAGCTTGATCGAACTAGTGTTAAAGTAATAGGTGAATTAAAAAATGTGTTTATCATATTATCATCTAATCCTAAAGTCCATCAAGTTATTGATATTATTGTCATTGATATCCCCAAAGTATATGGCTTGTTTTTAAGTAGATATTGGTCCGAACAGCTACATGGTTATTTTGCGACAGATTGGTCCCACTTGTGGTTGCTCGAGAATGGAAATCCTAACAGAATCAAGGTCAATCGTGATCATTATCTTAAGTTCACGATAACCAATTTAAAGGATCCTAATGAACCATTCACTGCTTCTGCCAATTCACTTGAAATACAGAGGATGGACACTTTTTTCAGCAATTTCATGGATGAAACTTCTACCATTACTGACCCAGAACAACAGTATGAAATAATGACATGCACACAATCAACAGTCCTCTCTCAGTGGTCACATGCACTTGATGAAAATAAAATCTGCTCTCTTTACTTCAATGGATCTAAGTCTAAGGAAGGAGCTGGTGTAGGGTGTGTTTTCATTGATCCAGCAAGTAACAAAACTTTGATCGCTTGCTACTTAGAATTTGAATGCACAAACAATACGGTCGAATAAGAGGCACTCCTGCAAGGTCTTAGAAAAGCACTAAGTTTAAGGATTCAGAATTTGATAGTCTTTGGTGATTCAAAAATTGTGGTTAGACAGGTAAAAAACTCTATTCACTGTTTATCTCCACACCTGAAAATCTATCAAACTGAGGTATGGAATTTAATGAACAAATTTCCTACGTTTAACATTAATTCTATTCCAAGATTGAATAATTCTAAGGCTAGTTTGTTAGCTAATGTCACCTCTAAAATTTTTCCTGCAGAAGGCCTTTGTCCAAATGCGTTTTTTTTCGAGTTGTTGTTCGTACCATCCGTCCCGGATAACATCACAAATTGGAGAGTCTTCGATGACGATCAATAGATCATCAGTTTTTTGCACATGGAAGAGACTTTCCAAGGAGCAGTTATCGATGAAGGTACCCATGATGAAAACCTTCACGATTTTACGGTAATACCAGATCCAAGATCCTCGGAGTCCACATAAGATATGGTAAACTCTATCCTAAAATATGTGGTTAGATTAGAAAAATTTTATGATCTTCACGATAAATTCAGAAAATCAGTGAATTGTAAAACGAATAGTTCTTCTTTGACACATTAAAAAGTAAATTTAGGAACTAAAGATAACCCACAATACATCAATTTGGGGATGGGATGTTCTGAGAAAGAAAATACAACATTTATTAAGTTGTTTAAGTAATTTAAAGATGTATTTGCTTGGACATACGATGATCTAAAGACCTTTGATCCTAACATCATACAACACATTATTCCCATGAAACCCCAAACCCAACATTTTCAACAGAAGTTAAGAAAAATGCACCCAAAACTTGAACCAACAGTCAAGAAAGAATTAAACAAACTCTTGAATGCTAAAATAATCTTCCTGGTAAGACATACACAATGGGTCTCTAAACTTTTCCCTGTAAGGAAAAAGAGTGGTGAAATCCGACTATGTGTCAATTTCCAAAATTTAAACCGAGCGTCTGATAAAGACAACTACCCTGTTCCTCCCATGGAACAGATCCTTAAAAAATTATCTAGTTCTGAAAGATTATCGCTATTGGATGGTTTTCCAGGGTATAACCAAGTCCTTATGTCTCCCCCAAACCAGCTCAAAACCATTTTCCATACTCCATGGGGTACCTATGCTTATAGGAAAATGCCCTTTGGGCTCATAAATGTCAGTGCCACCATTCAGAGAGCGATGGATATCGCTTTCCACGACTTAATCAATCAATCTGTAGTAGTTTATCTAGATGATGTCACTATCTTCTCAAAGAATAAAGGAGATCATCTAGCTCATCTAAGATCTGTTCTACAATGATGTCATAAATACGATATTTCTTTAAATCCTAAAAAATTTGTCTTTACAGTAGAACAAGGTAAGCTCCTCAGCTTTATTGTATCAAATGAAGGGATGATTATTGACCCTGAAAGGACCCAAGACATTTCAAAACTACCCCCTCCCTCTTCCAAAAAGTCCATGCAATCTTTCTTAGGTCAGATAAACTTTGTTAGAAGGTTTGTCCCCGACTTTTCAGAAATGGTCAGACCGTTACAAAATTTAATAAAAAATGATGTACAGTACCATTAGGGACCTCTAGATATTTAATCTTTTGACTCATTAAAAAAGGTTATAGTAGACGCTCCTTCTCTAATGCACCCTAATTTTTCGTGAGACTTCACTCTCTACACGTTTGCCTCTGATCGGTCTTATGCTGTTGTCCTAACTCAAAAGAATGTTGAAAACAACGAAGTCCCAATTGCCTTTATGAGCTCAGCCTTTAAGGGAGCAGAACTTAATTACCCAGCAGTAGATCAACAGGATTATGTTTTTTTTAAAGAAGTAAAACACTTTTGATCTTATCTACTGAAATCTAGGATGAAAATCATTGTCCCTTACCCTGCTGTCATAAATTTGTTAGTACAAAAAGAACTGGGAGAAAAAAGGGCAAACTGGGTCACATCCTGACAAGAATATGACATAGAAATTACCCCAACACAAATTGTTAGAGGCCAAAGTTTATGTAAATTGGTTGTTGATTCAGCTATAGGACAGCAGAATGAAACTGATATGTTAACTCAAGATCAGCACAATCAAAATCAAATCTGTTGTGCACAAAACCTTACTAGTCCTTGGTATGATGACATCAAGTTTTATCTAATACATGGATCATATCCCTGTCACCTTGATCCAAAAAAGAGGAGAGAACTGAGATTAAAATCTGCTTCTTTTCATCTGGTAAATGGTATTTTGTTTCGCCAAAATTTTGATGGAATACTGATGCGCTCTCTATAAAAAGATGAAGTAGATAAAGTCGTATTGGAATTACATGCAGGAGAAGCTGGTGAACATTTCCATGGAGACACCACTATCCACAAAGTATTAAGAGCAAGGTATTATTGGCCTACTCTTTTCAAAGACGCCCATGCTTTGTGCCGCAAGTGTGTAATCTTTCAAAAGGCATCTGGACGAGTACAAAAACCAACATTCTCGCTGCAACTTGTCTCGGTAGATTTCCCTTTCCAACAATGGGGCCTCGATATTATAGGCCCAATCAATCCTACATCATCACAACAACACAAATACATCATAACAACCACAGATTATTTCACCAGATGGTCCGAGGCTACACCATTAAAAGTGGTAAACACCAGCCAGGTAATATCCTTCATGAATTCAAATATTATTACTCGTTTCGGTATTCCTGAATACCTAGTATTTGATAATGCTTCATATTTTTCGTCTCTCGAAATGAGTGATTTCGCTTTAGAAAAAGGAATAAAATTAAAGTACTCTGCCAGCTATTACCCCCAAGGCAATGGTTTGGCGGAATCAACTAATAAAAACCTGATCAAGATCATCAAGAGAATGGTCTCCGAAAACCACAAAAACTTGCATAATGCAGTATTTAATGCAATCTGGGCTAATAGGGTAACTCCTAAAACTATTGTTGGTAATTCCCCCTTTTTTCTCGTTTACAGCAGGGAAGCGATCTTCCATCGCATGTCCTCCCCCCATCTCTGCAGTTATCGTAGAAGGTGCAAGAAGAAGACTGTCCTCCCTTGGAAAGTCATATTAATTCTTTGTTGAAGTTAGAAGAGGTAAGGGCTCAAGCAAAACAAAAATTGGATCAACATCAACTCATTGTAAAAAACTGGTTTGATTCCAATTCTACCTCAGACAGAAATTTTGAGGTAGGTGATCTTGTCCTTAAATGGGACAAGCCTCATGAGGGGAAAGGAGAACATACTAAGTTTCAAAACCTATGGTTGGGACCATTTTTTATTGCTGAAAAACTAGGTCCTAGTTCTTTCCGCCTCCAGAATTTAGAGGGACAGCAAGACACATTTCCGGTGAATGGCCAAGCTCTCAAAAGGTATTTTACCTGATGACGCTAAGATACACCTTATGTACATATTTCTCTGTTTGGATTTCTTTTCTTTCCAATTTTTATTTGTTGTTTTGTTTTATTTTCATTTTGGTTCATCGGTCCTTTTGAGTCAAACATCCCTATATTACAGTCTAGCTCAGACAAAGAGAAACAGAATGCTTTAGCTCAAAAATAGTTGTCAAAGGCTATCGAAACATCTATTGCTGTCCTTCTCTGAAATTGTAGGCTGGTTAAAGGTGTCATTTTGTCTGAAAGTCGATTCCTCGGTTTCAATCTGCACTTGAAAGTATTCACAAATATCCTTAAAAGGTCTCTTTCCGCTGTCCCTGCTCTTTAAGAAAACAACTCAATGATGTTTCCCTGTCCTTGAAAATTAGTTCTATCAATGAACTATTTTTCAGATCTTGATGAAGGTTTGCTAGAAAAATTTAAAGGCCTGTGGAAATATTAAGTTATGTTAAAAAAATGGAATTTTCAGCGTCACCCCGCTCTATTGACTATCTTTAAAACTATATCAAAATGTGAATAAACTCTCAGAGAGTTGTGGGAAGTGTTTGTAAACCCGTCAGGACACTGAACAGGTCTGTTGGCAGTGGGTAAATGCATGCATGATGCCAAGATAACTTCGTCGGGGTACTGAACAGGCCCGCTGGCAGTGAAGCGATGTCAGGTAAAAGAAAATTCTCAGGTATAAATATTATTTTGGCCATAAGCATCCTTCATTCTGATTTAAAATTTCTTGGGCAGGATACAGACGTCGGAGTGGGTTAATTGACATCCCTGTCAAGGCTATGGACATCTGCTGGCAACAGTGGCCCTGTCAATAGTATTGGCGATTTTAACTTAAACATCTGGCTTTCTTTTGTTAAGTTTGTCACCATATTTCATTCTTTTAAACGAAAGGTATCTGAAACTGGGATGCATCTTATTCTTTTTAAATATGTTCAAATAACCTTGCAGTTGTTCTCCAATTTGAAGTTTTTATAATTCTCTAACCTGAACTAGTTCGTATTGCAGAGATAACTGCTTCTCCTAGCACGTCGCCATTGTTGGCAGCTCAACATGTTTGTTAACTTTTCATATCAATTAATTCATCTACATAGCTGCCTAACCAGAGTCATTTATTTTTATTACTCTTCATGACGCAATTTTCGAAACGACAGTTGCGATTTGTCACTTTTTCCTATTATTTTCTTTCATGCTTCGTTCATGACTGGAAGCATGAAAATTTGCGACTATGTTACCTTTCTGTTCTAAAATTTTGTCAAACGCAAATTGTTCATACAGTTCATTAATGAAGTTTGGTTCCTTGCCATGAAGAGTTACTCTCTTTGTTTCAATCCTTTCAACACCAAGCATGCTTAGAGATTGATGTTTATTTAAACAAAGGATCCCCAGGATTTGATTTTTGGTATGGTTTTGTTTGATTCTTGGCTTTACGTTTCTTTTGCTAAACCTTTGATTTTTTACTTACCCAAACCTTGTGATAGAACCCATGATGTGTGCACTTATTTTCATTTTAATTCTTTGGTCCTAGACTCGTACTAGATGCAAAGGTGGCGTTACGATTTACAAGAAGACATCATTCCCAAGACTGGCCTTGGGCTTTGCAAACCCTCTTCGCATGCATGTCATTTAAACACCCATCAAGTTATCATGATTTTATGTTCATACACCATTCACTGTTGGAATTTCACGGGCTCGGGTTATGGCTCTGGACTATCTCACAAACCCTCCCTGTGTGCTGTGTATAATTCGTTACACTTCCATCCATTATGGCTCCTTTTGTGAGAGTTGAACCAAACGACATTCAAACTCTTCTCTTATATGATGATGCCGTGGAAGATTTGGAGAGAAGTGGTTGGCTCGTTTTCAGTAGGAAGTTTCAGGATTTCAATTTACAAATTGCCTAGGAATTCTCTTTCTCCTTTGATGGTTATAGAGCGAAGGTTGGTGATGTGCAACTGGAGGTTACCGAGGATTTCCTGAGTCAAGCTACAGGGCTACCAACAAGCGGTCAAAGGTGGTTTAAAAAATGAAAAAGTGGAAGAAGTTCTTTGGAGCCTGTTGTTTACATCTCGAAAAATAAAAGGGTCTGATAAAGGTATGCCCATTTCCTTCCTAAAAGCTCGGTAGCACAATTTTCTCTCTATGGTAAAGCAATTTTTTACCTGTGAGGGATGCTTTGGGCTTGTGTTTTTGTATCATTTGTGTCTGCTTATGATTTTTATGGGCTTTCCTTTGAACATGTCATATTACTTATTGAGGAGTCTTTATAAAATGGGCAAAATATACAAAAAACAACAGTCAGACTCTAGCCTTTTCCATCACCGCCTTATTAAAATCTTGCTTATGCATCAATTAGAGTTACAAAGTGACATCTGGGATTCATTCATAACCCGAAACGGCTATGGTAACCCTGATACGGAGGAGGTAGATAAAATCGTGGTTGAGGATACCCTTGTCTACCCTACAACGTCTCTCTCACCTCCCCAGACTTGTGTCTCACCCCCTTACAACAAACCCTTGATTGATCCAAAGGTTTTTGAACAAGCCTGTCAGTAGATTATACATCCAAATGAATGTATTAAAAATTTAAAGGAACCTACAGGGAAGAAATCTAAGAGCAATATTGATATAAATTTCAGGAACAAGAGAGTCGGGACGCTAATTTCAAGGAGGCTTCGTAACAAGTCGAACTCTGATGTGAGTTCGATCAACATGATTGAAGTCCATGAGAGTTCGAACTCTGAAATCGATAGGTTCCTCACTATAGAAGACCTTCATTCATTCAAGCCACACCCTCATCGGCCCTATAACTTTGTTGATAATTTACCTCCCTATGTCTATGTGGAAGGTGCCCCGGTCCACAATCATGTTTGTTCCCATGCAACCACCGCACAGTGAAACTATGAAGTCTGTCTGTCATGGATTGATAGATATTATACTGATATCCCTATATTCCAGTCACGGGTTAAGGTTTTGAAGGATCCGATTGATACTTTAACGAGCGAAAACTTGAGGCTCGATTCAGTTATTCAAGTGAAAGAAAAATGTATCAAGACAACAGGCAATGTAGTGTTTAAAAATGTTGAGGTTGCAACAACCATTGTAAATTCCAAAGTTGCCTGATATGATTTGATTTCATAACTGTGTTGGAAATATGGCTACAGCAGAGATGACGCAGACTGTCAAGGCTGTCATTGATGGCAATCGGTTGGTTATGGAGCACACACAAGAGAACTAGCAGAAGAAGCTAGATGATGACAGAGCAATATCCAAGTGGGGATGTTGGGATTGGGTTTCTCTTAGCGATTTGTTCTACAAGAGGAGACCCATTGCGTTAGGTTAGTCAAGAAAAAAAAGGGGAATAAACCCAAACCCACTTGAAATGTTTGAAGGGTGTTAGGTTATTCAAAATCGATTCAAGCGCCATAAACCCATTTTGAAATGTTTGAAGAGCGTTAGGTTATTCAAAGTCGATTCAAGAGCCCCCATTGAAACAGAAACAGAGGCAATGGCGAAGATAGACGCGACCCATTCGGCATTCCCATTCAGCCTTCGCCCATGGGATCTTTGCTAATAAAACCAAGAAGGATACATCCATTTCCTGTTGGCTCTCCCTTAGCCACGGCCATGACTAGCAGCAGCATCAAGAAAAGCACGAATGATGCCATTCACAACGCCCTT